>JAODTR010058509.1:0-17209 GCA_025399935.1 Amblyopsis rosae
GTGAAAATGTGCATTTTGTTGCATCAGTTGTGATTTTTGTGTCTAGAGTTGTGAAAAATGACACAAAGGTTGTGAATGCTGGGGCAAAGTGATTAAAAAAAACAGTAGTAGGGAAATATTACAGTAACAAATACCTGTGTGATAGTAATAGATTGAATAACCTCGATCATATCTGAAATATACAGTATAACCATTCTATTCGGTCATATGTATGCTCTTCTTTTGCGTGTTATGTGGCTATAAGAGACCCCTTCTATGTTATCATAGAAAAATGCCACAGGCCCAGACATTTATGTGCTTGTGCTTGTGCTTGTGCTTGTGTGTGCGTGTGTGTGTGTGTGTGTGAGAGAGAGAGTGGGTGGTCTGTGTGACAGAGGGGGATACATTGTGTGCCATTAGTTTGAGTGTGAGTTCTGTTTGGAATGCGAGCGGATCATATCAAGTTTAACATTTGTATTTGTGTGGGATTCTCATATCTGTTGATAACCTCAGGTACTGTAATTTACTGAGACTACAGGTGATAATATTAATCAGACTTTTAAACTTGATCTACAACTTATATTAAGTATCAGACTACTTTTTTGTTTTTTTGTTTGTTTATGCAGTTATTTGTAGCATACTATCACTTTAGAAAGAAAAAAGTCTGCTTTGCAGTGAAAGTATTATTATCTATAATTAGAATGTTCTATTGTTTAGTGATCTTATACTATATCTACTCTATATGGACAAACTTCAAATACTGCTGAATCATAATAATCTAAAGATGATCTGTAGATAATTTATGAAATCAATAGAAATCCAATCATACATAATTAGTCAGAAATATACAGTATCATGGAATAGCTAAAGTGTTAAAATAAAATGTTAACACATTTTTGTTTTCATTTAGTTACAAATATAATTATAATAAACTGTAATTACATTGGAAAAGTATAATGTATGCGTGAGCATTCTTCTGTGCATCCATCCCTCATTCCCTAGACCCAATTGGGATCTAGTGCCACTAACCATGAATCTGTTGCTCCTGAGATGGGCACAGTAATGTCTGCTTTGCTTCCATCCAAAGAGACAAAAAAGTCTGTGGACTTTGTCAACTTTTTACCAGTCTGGTAGCTTCTGGTGTTCACTTAGGTCAGCACAAGCTCTGAATGCGACTTTTCAGAGGAGGCACATCTCAGATGCTTGTAACCTTGGCAACAGAGCAGGCTAATCCTGAAGCTTTCAGTTGTCATGAATGTGTTGGCAGCATACAAATGCTGGAATCTCCTTTCATATCACTCAGTTTTTTTTGATCACATTAAAAACAGAATATTAGATAGTTATAAAAAAATCAGTTCTTGTATATATTATATTAATTAAAGCTAGTAAAAGTATTTTCGTTGAGAAAAAGTAAAACATGATTGTATTGATTTATTGCACTAGTTTTATGTGTCAAATGTTGTCAATTTCTTATCATATTTTAATCTTACAGGCATTAAGGCCCATTTAATACTAATTATTTTATTTGCATCAACATTTGCTCCTTTTGAGTGTATCTTTTTAAACATATGCAACATTAATGATGTTACTATAGCTGCTTTGTCATTTTTGTAAATGTATTACCAGGAATATCCAGTAATAATACTTTTGTGTGCAGGTAAAAAGTAAGCCATATGAAAAACTTGCTTTGTCCAAATCCACTGCCAAAGACAAGGTAACATGAGGTTTTATGTCAATGTGCAGAAAATGAATTTGGGGCAACACGCGATATGGTAATTGTTTAAATGTACATTTCTTCTCTCGTGGTGAAGGATGTTATCCCCGAGGAGGCCAACATGGGACAGGTCTTGCCCACTCATACTGTCCCGTTCGGAGCCGGCAGCCAGGAGGAGGAGGATGGGGAAATGAACACCGAGGCTAATGCTAACGCTAACATTCGTGCAAATGCTGATTTCAGCCAGGAGGCCACGGCGTCTGACAGCGGCGATGCATTCCCAGCAGTCCTGCTGAGTGAGGAAGAGCTGGATGACCTCCTGAAGAAGGAGCCAATGAGTACACAGAGGAGGCGAAAGAAGAGGAGGTGGATGTTGACAAGAGAGCAGCTGAATCTGAGGAGGCTTTGGAGCTCACAGAGGTTGAGGAGGATGAGGATGATGGGAGAACCCTGGGGAGGATGGTGAAAAATGGTGAAGAAAATAACGAAGGTGAAACTGCGGGAGGCAAGGGAGCTGAGGAAGAAGACTCGAAGGATAAGAAAGGACCAGAAACACTGGAGACAAAAGACCGAGTGGAAAAGGAGTCAGTAGCAGTATCTGACAAGGAGTCGGAGAAAGAAGATATCAGCTTCATAGCTGGAGGAGCAGAGCTTATGGAAGAGGAAACTGACGGCAGCACAGATCTAGAAATCCCTAATCCTGAATATGTTGCTGACAGAGACCTCTATGTGCCTCTAAAGCCTGTGGAGTCTGTGGAGGTAAACCACTACACCAAGGATACCATGACCCCTGCCAAGCAACTAGACCCTGATGACAACGATCAAGTAATCACGTTGACAAGTGCTGACTATGAACAACAAACGCAAACCGGAAAGGCATCCTGGAGTGAGGAAACAGCCAATGAGCTCACAGAAAGTAATGATGACTTGGAAGAGAGAGATCACATTGAAAACACACCCAGGGAGGATGTGTACCTTCAAGAACTTAGAAGCAGCATGGTCCGTGAGGATGAATCCCGTAAACCTGATCCTCTAAGCCGTGGCAAAGGAAAGAAAGTGAAACAAAAGAGGAATCAACAGAGTGCAACAAAGCAAGCCACGCAGTCCGATGAAGCCCAACCTGGACATGGAGAGAGCCAGCGGGTTTCAGAGGAATCAGAGAGGCAGACAACTGAAAACACAGTTCAAAAGGCTAAGAGGAGGAGGATAGGAAAATGGGTACTGCAAATCCACACTTTATAGCTAGTAGCGTAGTTGGTAAGCAGACATGAAAAATATATATATGATACCCTCAAGAAATGTAGCTGGTATTTGTAGTTGAACTCAATCAAAACAAAATCACTGCTTCCTTCACAAGGTGAAGGTGCTCCCTCTGCAGCTCCGCCCCCCAAATTGAACACATTGCACAAGGCTGGGATAGTGTTATGTGGTGGGGTCTGCACCACTGTGTTTACATTCCCCATTTACAGAGCCAGGGCTGTGTAGATACAGTACACCAGATCATTCTTTCAGAACGCACACAGAACGAACAGCTTGCGGAACTTGGAGATATTTGCTGAATTTGACTAAATGTGCATTAGCTTACTATTACTTTTATTATTATTAGCTTCCTATACTAAAATGGTTCCAAGTGTTTAAAGATTGCTGTTTAATATTTAAGATGTTACTGACAAAATTTCCCCCTTCCACACCTCCAGGCAGATTTAGTGGGCATGAATCCAGTTCAGAGAAGAGCCACACTGGATCTGTACCCCAGTACAAGACTCTCTTCTGGGTTAGAAGCACCTGCCAGTTAGTGTCTTGTTAAGTGGGAAATTGCAAATGAATTCCGATATAAAACTGACATAAGAATGACTGATAATCCATATTATCTTGAAGTTCTCACCAAGAATCTGCTGACAGGATCATTTTGAAGCAGCTTGCTGTTTCCTGTCATCAACGTATTAAGATTTAAAAAATGAAAGCAGTGAATGTTAGCTAGCTGTTACACAATCGCGTCCATTGAGTTGTAATGTGTGTGCGTCTTCTCCTAGGCCTGTGTGACAACTTCCACTGTAAACGAGGAAGGACCTGTCAACTTGATGTGGACAGAAAGCCTACATGCGTGTGTCAGGAACCCTCTGAGTGCCCTCGCAGTGTGAACACATTTGATCATGTGAGTATTATTAATAAAGCACAGACCCGACAGTTTCCACTGCTGTATTTTAACACTGCATTTCATGTTTCAGGTTTGTGGGACAGACAATAAAACGTATGACACGTCATGTGAACTTTTTGCGACTAAATGCAACATGGAGGGCTCGAAGAGGGGACACAAACTTCACCTCGACTACACTGGGCCATGCAAGTGTGAGAATTTGTTGCTCAACAGAACATGCTGCAGTTAAATCAATAACCAGTTATAAACATGGAGGTTGTTTTGCTCTCTCTCTCTCTTTCTCTCTCTCTCTCTCTCTCTCTCTCTCTCTCTCTCATTCCGTCAGTCATTGCGCCATGTTTGAACAATGAGCTGGTCCAGTTTCCTTTGCGAATGAGAGACTGGCTGAAGAATGTACTGCTGCAGCTTTAAGAACGCGACTTCATGTCCCCAGGCCTCCTCACCGCCAAACAACGCAGCCGATTGCGATACAGTACATTATGCCACACAAATGATACACAACAACAATAACAACCGGCTGCATTGCATTATGAGGTTACATGGAATTTAAAAGCAAACACTAATTGTATTTCTAAATTTATTGTTGTGGTCACTTACTGTGTGTGGGGCAAGAGACATAACTTCAGATCAGATTTTATTTTGGTGTTTGACTATACTCTGAATGTTGTATTGAAGAGTCAATCATTGCCATTCATACAGGCATTACAAAGTCTACCTATTAGGTTTTAAACCCTCATCCCAGTGACATTCCTTAACCTATATCCATATCAGGTGAAGAAGATGTATGAGAACGAGCGGCGTCTTCACCCAGGCAACCACACCATTGACCAGCTTGTCCAGGACTTTGAGAAGAACTACAACATGTACATATATCCTGTACACTGGCAGTTTGCCTAGATGGACCAACGCCCCTCTGACAGGTACAGTACGTTCCCATATCCAGCCGAACATGCCTACCATCACATGGATACCATATTGTGCTGTGTCATACCACGCTTAGGTTCTTGTCCCACTCTGAGCTGGCCTCATTGAGGGTTCCTCTGGTACCAATGGAACACAGCATCTCTCACTTCTTTCAAGAGTGTGATGCTGACAAAGACAAGCAAGTGTCCTTTAATGAGTGGACACGCTGTTTTGGAATAAAGGACGGTAAGACGTGATGTAGAATTACACTTCGACAAGTCACACAATTGATATGTTTTCCCCTTTAGAACCGTAATCTGCAAACAGAAGAAAACACCTTCTTTTCAATAATAATTATTGTGGGATAGCTGGAAAACAGTAGCTGGATAAAAGGCCTTTTGAGCTAAAGAATAGTGATGGTTACTTTATGATACAATGTATAACAAGACAGGAAGTCTGAACAGAGATCAAATCATTTACTTTTGCTTAAAAAATATAAGGGGCACATCAGTCCCTATACTTTCCTAGTATATATATATATATATATATATATATGAATTATATTTTTTAGGATGTTTATCTTATGGAAATATACCCCCTTTTTCCACTTAACTAAGCCATGGCTTATGTTTCACTCCACTAACCATGCAGGATTACATAGGTAGTAATTTGGTTCTGTGGTGAGCCTGTCAATGTTATGATTGTTTGTGCTTCCATTATAAACATATATCAGAAAGTCTGTGTTTATGTAGTTTGATAATTTCAAATATTTTGCTATTTAATTGATTTCCTTTGATATTTTCCCCACAGATGGCATGAATGTCAACATGCTCTTCTGATCTTTTTTTCTGATGCTACTTAGTGACTGAAAAGACAACTAAGTAACGTGATAGTGTTGTTGTTTTGTGTCATGTTAGGTGCTTTTTTGTTAGCTGTTTTTTGTTTATAAACAGCCCAAATATTTTATAGTATATTGGTCAAGTTTATTTATAGCCTTTAATCACAATGTAGTACTGTATCAAAGAGCTGTACAGCCTATTGATGATCCTGAAGAAAGAAATCGAGTTAGCAAAAATGCTGTATGTTAGATTGCTTAAGGATAGGATATTGTTCAATCTTGTCAATCAAAAAAATTTGTGTTTTCCACAGAGATGTTTTGTCACTTTTTTATGTTGCTGTGTCACTATTTTCATGGCTTATGGTTAACCGTTTTAATTAAAGATTTTCTGGCCTTAATATTCTGTCTTGTCCTCATTTTGCATAATTCAGTATATGGGTTCTTAATGATAATAAAGCAATATACAGATTGTTGCTTCTTTTTGCTTATTTTAAACTCATATGTATAAAGGTAGCATTACAGACTATATTTTGTTCTTAATGCCACATTACATCAAATGGTGACATCTGCGACCAACAATGCCTCATTCTGAGAATGCAGGCCACTGATACCTGGTCTACGGTTGCCATATAATCCCAGATAATGGCCCTCTGGATGTAAGAAAACAAAACAAAAAAATGCCTGTTAGCATGGTGACTATGATTACAGTCACCTGTTGTGAGATTTAGCACTGAGGTTCTGATTGGATATCCTTTGGACCAATGCAATTTGAGGCTCTCTATAAAAGCAAGAAATGAAGGAACGCCACAGCCTTCAGCAGTCAGCTGCCCCCTATATAAACACACAATGTATTGCATCCTGTGGGTTATTTTTCAGGCCTTGGCGGTCGTAACCGAGGGTGGTGTGTCCTCTGGAAGCGCAGAGGCTGTTGCCAAGGCTGGTGTCAAGGCAGCAGCGAACAATAATGGAGGGGCAGCTGCCAACAATGCCAACGTGGGGGTTCAAAATGGCGTCCCGGCTAACGGTCAAGCCTTTGTAGCGCAGGTAATGCCCTTCGGCGGGTCGTTTGTCATCCAACCACTGAGTAACCCCATCGCCCAGGCACCTGTGCAACAACAGCAAGTCCCCTTCGGAGCTTTCCAGCAAGGCAGGGCGATTCTTCTGGCTCAAGCAGGAGGTGCCGGTCTGGTTCAACAACAACAACAACAACAGGGGCAGGTGGCTCAGGCTGCCAATGCCAGGGCAGCGCCCATGTTTGCAGTGCTGCCACAGGCTAATGTCATGGGAAACCAGCAGAGTCCTTTCCTATTGCCAGGACAACAGGTACAGTTCATCCCGGTGAACGGACAGCAACTGCCAGTCGCGGGCGGGAACCTGAGGGCTCGGGTGAAGCGCTCAGCGGCAGCGCACAGGAAAACACACGCCCCGGTGACAAAAATGATGAGCCCGGAACAAGAGGAGGACGAAGACGAGGAACAGGAGGGGGAGGGGTCTGGTTTGGAGACTGGGAAGATGACATGAGCTCGCAGAGAAAGCGGGGGGGAAACAAAGAAAGATAAACACAATGAAAGATGACACAACCTGATTCAGTTGTTGTTGAGTTTGATTCAGTTGTTGTTTGTGTGTCTCGACCCTTTTGTTTGTGTGTACTGGCTAGTTATGCTTGGTAAAACAGTGTGTATCATTACTGGTGAACAAATAAATCATTCTGAAGAGACATTGCTGAGATTTTTTTTTTTTTTGTGGTATTGGTTGATAATCTAAAATCTGAGAAGTGCTACGTGTTTATATTTGATCACATAGGAAACAAAGCTGCCCTGAAAAAAACACCTCAATACAATAAAAAATACACCATATTTATCATTAAATAATTGATTCTTATTTATAATAATTGGACTTGGAAAATATGTTATATATAAATTAGTTTTCTATTATATTTTGATTAACTTTATAAATAAATTACATTTAAAATAAAACATTATAATAATAACTTCCATAGATGTCTAATATTTTGATTGAATAAAACAAAATAAAAAAAATAAATAAAAGTATAGCGCCACACCCCTTTCAGTATGGAAAAACATACCAAACGTAAATACACTAGTTATATTTAGACAAGTCTAATTTGAAGGAGATGTTTGTCATGAAATTTACCAGCAAACAGGAAGACTGTGTTTCGTACAGCTCCAAACCCCGCAGACCACAATACAGCATGTCATTAATATAAAGCTCCAGACTTCCACAGAAGGTGTTTTACCATGTGCTCTGTCAGCAACACACACACACACACACACACACCTGTCACAGACACATAACACCATCTGCAGCCGACCACAGTGATAACATGTCATGGAACAGACCATACCTAACAAATGAGGGCCAATAATTGTCTTCTCCCAGTCTGTAGGCATGCTATACAAAAACATGACTGACACAGGTGTAAGGTGATTCTAAGTTGTTTTGTTGGCCGTCATTTCCATGTGCCATTAATGATTTCCCTGGCCATAAGCTGTAAATGCAGTTTTCTCTTTAGTTTCATAACTTCTTGAATTGCATCAAATGAACACAAAGCTGTATTGCTGAGTTGGCAGTTAAGCACAGGAACAAGACAATACACAATTACTTTCCAGGTTTACTCAATATCACATCAGCAGGATATAGAAAACATATTACATTATAAAGAAATTTCTTTCTGTGGTTTCTCAATGCCTTAACTTAACTCCAATCCTTTCAGCAGCATCTAACCAGAACTATGTGGTAATGCAGTAGTAACAAATAAAACATGATTTATAACCCCCATGCCTCCCTAATATAATTATCCTCCTGCATTGTAACAACAGTATATGTATATTGTTTTTGTTTGGTGTACAATGGACAATTTGTTTAATTTGTAGTGGAGCTATTTGTTTGACAATTAATAATTTACAGTAATATAAAAAGCAGATTTGATTGGATTAGATTGGATTGGATTTTTTTTTTGTCTTTATTGTTCTCGAGGGGCAATTTAGTTTACAAACTGTAGTCAACACAACCAAGACGCATCATGAATACATAACAAACATATCTCTACTGCATATAACATGCAGTAGATGTAATCATAATAAAGTTGCTAGGAAGTATTAAGAAAGTGTGCATCTGCAAAAAGCATTGCAATGTTCAATAGAATATTTTAGTTGTTGTTTTTAAAATGTTTTAAAAGTCCAGTGTTCTTTTAATGTAAGGTTACTTTTAGACCAAAAATGCACTATTGGTCAAAAATGTTGTACATACACATGTCAGTAGTTTGTTCATCTGACAATGTTCACCCTCAGGATTTGATGTTTCATGCTTCTTAATGGTCAGAAACTCAGACACTTAATCATTGTGTTATTGTTTGTGGTCGCTCACCACTCAAGCCTGCAGGGGTGAATAGGTATACTGCAATGTCATACAAGATAAACTGCACATTGTGTTGGAATTGTTAGAAAATCCTTAGAAAAAATTGGTAATTGCAAATTCCCATGACAAACACGGGACAAATATAGATGTGTACTCCTCTCTAATTGGCTCCCCATAATCTCTGAGGCCAATAAAAGGTCTTCTAATTTCTTAGAGCAACATGTCTTTTCAGAAAATCTCATTTGGCTCAAGAATATCATACTAACTCCTAGGTATGTGTATTTGATCCATTATAATAATACAATTTTGAACACAGTGTAGCTACAGTTCTTCAGCAATGAAAGTAAACTTTGTGGAAGGAGATGTTTCAAGTCAACGGTAGGTTTGCCCAAACCCTGGTGTGTTTCTGTTTTTGTTTTCAGTCTGCACAATGAAGGTGTTCCTGCTTTCCATGTTGGTGGCCACCATCTGCATTGTGAGTACATGAGGTCAACCTTAAAGGGCACACCACGCAAACACACGCAATCTTGTTTCCATACATGTTTCACTTCCACATGAAAATGGTCTGTAACTTATCACTTCAAAACCTTTGTTTTTGTTTTAGGCAAACGCAGGCAAGGTAAGAAACATTCAAATATGATTTTTAAATGGTCATGTGTAAAGATACAAACACCTCTCTGGTAAATGCCTGTCAAATCACTGCCCTTCTAAAACAGACACAGAGGCTGTTGGCCGCCATGGCAGCTATGAATGCAGGAGTGGGAGGAGTAGGAGTCGCAGGGATGGCAAATGGAATCAATCCTGCTTTGCTGGCAGCAGGCCTGAACCCACCCATTGTCCCCCAAGGGGTCGGTTTAATTGCACAGCCTCAGTTCGCTCAGGTGAGTCCACCCGAACCACCTTTCTCCAGTGAATTTCATGTATTGCATTGTCAAACATTGTACCTGGGAAACATGAAGTGCTTTCTCTTTCTCTCTCGCAACAGATGTTCCCAGGCATTCCCCAGTTTGCTTTCCAGGCCCCAGCCATGAACCCCTCTCCTTTTGCTGCCCCGATGTATCCCGTCCCTCAAGTCAACGCGGTCAGTATGACTTCATGCCTCCACAACATCATGTTTACTATTACTTCCAGATCTACAATGTAAGACAACGTGTGTTTCTCCTCGGACAGATCCCTTACATGGGCATTCCACAAATGGGTGGAGCGAACCCTGCTCCTCAGCAGGTAATGGTAATTTACCCCATTCTAATCCATGTGCATGCATGCGCTATATCACCAATTGAGTTTTAAGGCACTACTCAATTCTATTGTATTATATCAGACATCATTGAAAAACGGGGTGTTTTTATATCTACAGGCATCCAAACATCTCCATTATGCAACACAAGATTCAAATGAACCATTACACAGTATTCATCTTTAAAGTCATACACATACGTACTTATATGAATGTCCAGTTTTAAACATGTTATTGTCATTGTTTCTTTGAGTAGGGAGTGCCAGGGGGTCCTGTGCAACAACCACTCGCCAGATTCAAGGTATTAACTTAACTGTTAACCTTGCTAACAGCGCTTTGATGTTTGTGCGTGGTTTGAGAAGAAGCCTGTCTAATTATCGCTCTTCCCAATCTGCAGCGCCATGTGATGAAACTGGAAAATTCTGCAGTTGATATTCAGGTAACCTTAAGGACTGTACATGTGATGTAAATGTTAAGGCAAATGTATGCAAGGGTCACTTACACAAGTCCTTCTGGACTCCCTCAGACTCCTGCTCCAACTGCAACACCAACCACCCCTCCACCCTGTGAGCATCACCTTGAAGAGCAGCATCCATAAATAAAATGGACACGATCAATGGCTGCAATATAATAATATTCAAATCAGAATGTGATGATGAGCACAGAGGCCATAGCATTTTTAATAATTAAATAAAGAATGAATAAAATGCATTTTTCATTCAAAGTTGATTTACACATCTCTGTTCATGTAACACTTCACCTACATATGATTCATTTGAAATATATACTGTAGGAATATGCCGCCATCTAATGGACACTAACTATATGACTGTTTACTGTATTAGTCAATAAGCAGAGCAGCAACAATGAATGGCAATTAAATACTTGGTCTTAGTGACCACATACAAAATATATGGTAGTATTCAGTAAAATGTTAACAAGGAATAGCATATACATATAAACAATAATCATGAAGTAAATGAGTGCAAATAAAATTGTGTAACAAAGTTAATTTAGTTAAAAATGACAAATATTAAGAACAGGTCAAAGGTTAATACATAATGAATATTAAATACTGTAGTGAGTAACAGAATAAATTAATTTAAACTGACAAACTGACTAAATCATTTATAGAACCTTATATATGGCTAATGTTCATCAGTCTGATGGCATATAGGAAAATAATCTGGTCCACAAACTCCTTTACCGTTTGTCAGACAGTACCAGTGTGAACAGTATTAAGCAAAGTGTATTTATATAGCACAGTTCACAGACAAGAGGGGTCACAAAGGGCTATACAGTATATAGAATTAAAGGTGGAAGGCAGGGGTGGGGGTGGGGCTAAATTTGTATAAAATAACATTAATAAAAACAAAATAAAACAGGAGAGTTCCAGAGCATAAGCACACTGTTACCCCTTGTAAATGAGTGCTGGTTTAAAAGATTGTGGTCTGAAGACCTCAGAGACTGACCAGAGGCGTTTGCAATACGTCCACAGGGAGCTTGACAATGCTCTGTAAGGGATGTGGTCATTTTGTCTTATCAAGACGGACTCGGAGAGGACTGACTAAATAACGTTTATTGAGGGTAAATGGGTAGGGAGCAGTAACAGATGTTAATGATAGGGTCTTCAGATGGATCTGATCTAACTTTCATGATGTGAGCTATGCTTGTCAATGCTCATCACATTTCACGTTCATATCATTCTATAAACACGCTGTTCTCATAGGCATCCATGAAACCTTGATGCATGGACAAACACTATCAGGACATAACACACAGAATACTATAACATAACTGGTTATAACTGGTCTGTGACCTGGATCACTTCTAACCCATGGAATAGGCAAGCATTTAAAAATTGACTCTGAAGGCAATAAGGAGCCAGTGTAGCTCCTCAAGCAGCGATGAGAGCGTTGTGCGATCTGCTGGTCCAAGACAGAAGCCTTCTAGCTGTAGTGTTGTGAATTCCGTGCTTCTGGTCCTTGATGGTGTTCAGGGCAATTTCCTGCATCTCTGAGTGTAGAGTTCCTGCTCCTGCCTGGCTGGCAGCTCACGCCTGGTTATTCAACAAATGAACTTCTAATTTTTATTAATTATTTTCATTCATTGTTTATCTTGGACATGTGACACATTTCACATGTTTGTCATCAATAGTATTTTATAATACACATTTTCTACCATCTAATAATTCTCCTGTATCAGATAACAACATTTAATCTACAGTATATCCACAATTGCAGACAGCTTGTCACAAAATGAGTGGGGGTGGCAGAAACCAAACGCAGGTTGGGAGTATAACAATCTTGAGTTTAATGAAAAAAGCAAACACACTCACCAGTACAGGAAATAATAACCGACAGAGACAGGGAGAAACACAGGGCTACATATACTAAAGCTAATTAGGGGAATGGGCACCAGGTGTGTGTAATGACAAGACAAGCAAACGATTGAAGGGAAACCCCAGGAAGAATGGCAGGGCCATTAAGCTGTGACACAGCTTGTATGTTTCTGTTGTCATTTCCATACATGGATGTTATTATCCAAAATCACAAATATTACATTATTTTAATATGCTTAAATAATGAAAGAACTTCCATTGCTAATATTATGGCCATATTATATCCATTACATTTACTTGTTGAGTGTACAACATACAAATGTATACATAAAATAAAACACAAAAAAACACATGAATGAGCAGATTATTATATCAAACGTTGCAGAAACATGATACAACATACTTTAGGCCAAAGAATGCCTACCGTAGCATGATGTCAAGAGACATGACTTACACATAATAACACAGGAGCCTGCTTCATGTCGTAAGTGTCTGAGTCTGTTGTGCATTATGCAACGACATGTGTCTGTCACACTGACCGCACAGTGTCTGGCCAGATCAGTGGTGGACTATAACAGCTCAGATTGGGAGAATTTAAAAGGAAATTGAACACAAGTGGAAGCCAGGGTGCAGAGAAACAGACCAGAAAAAGGCAAGTGCATCTCATATTTCAGATACACAGTGAAGGTTTTATGACTTCATTTCCATGAGTTACTGCTTTTTTGTAAAATGCAATGAAGGGTCTGTACTACTGTATCAAATGAAACATCATTAAATGCATGTAATTATCCTCCAGGTTTTTCAAAATACCTTAATTCATCATGAAGCAGCAAACTGTATTTTTTATGGTCTGGCTATTGAGGACAAGCCTGACGTTTCCAGTGAGTTATCTCTGCTAATATGCCATTGCTAATGCAAATATATGATTAAATACTGTGTTCAAGTAATAATTTTTACTGCGTGTTACATAGGTGCAGCTTGGAATTCTTGCCAGCAACAGCAATGAGGTAAATAAACGGTTTAATATGCATGCCACATGTATTCCACATGTACTGTATATTGAACTGTGTATCAAAATAATATGTGAAACCTATGAATTGTGGTCCTTCAGATCCTAAGACTGAACGGAATGACTTTGGCAACTCTCGGACAAACTCAAGTACAGGTACGACAGAGCATAATATGTCTGAATTATATAACTGACCTGCGGATGTTTTATTCATGGCATATCCAAACACAATTATTATCTTTAATGCAGATTCTATGCAATATGAACATTTTAGGAAAGTGTTAGAAATGTGAACCTTGCACGAAAACCAGTTTGAAAAGCAAACTTGTTCTTCCGTTTCCTGCAGGCTTCCCAACTGCTACCCCAATATGTGCTACAGCAGCAGCCTGATGTGCTGTTCACTCCCCAGGTGATGAACTTTAACCCTCAGATGGCGGGCCCCTTTATCCCCCAGGGGCCCCAGCTGTTCCCCGCGCAGGGCAACCAGCTAAACCCTGTGCTCATCCCCAATGGCCAACAGGAGCAGGTTGGGCCCGGCCAGGACCCCAACATGCCTCTTGTGCCCCAGCAGGCACAGAACCCGCAGGTAAAAATGCCGTTACATATCTTTGACTACACGCCGTTGGTAAACCACTTTTGCACGATAAGTTGGCTATGAGAATTGGAACAGTTGCATTATTTTGTGGTTGCGAATATAACTGATGCATTTTCAACAGAAATGTTGCAACAATTAAATGTGTTGCCATTGGTAACTATTTTTTGATACACTACATAGTGATGCCTTGAGTGTTTGAATCCTTTGTTTGTACGTTGTAGATGGTTCCACAGTACCAGTATCCGGTGTACGGTTATCCACAGCAACCTAGAATGCAGGTACATTAACCCACTGTAAACATTTGGATTAAGACAGCCACAAATATTGCACTGCTTGGAAATATAATATTTGGTATATGGATGTACATGAACATTTTAGGGCCTAATGGTATCTTTACATTATCATATTGCAAATAGTGGAATATGAGCATTCATACTGTATGTCTCCATCCATACCTCCATCACCTAGATTTAACGCTGTGTTAAAACTGTTATAGTGCTATGCTAATGCTATGCTAACTCCATCATGCTTAACAGGGCTTCCCGTACTACATGCCGCATTATGGCTATCCCAACCAGAGGAATCCCATGGCGCTGCAGCCCAACAACGGTCAGGTAGTCCAGCCTCAGCAGAACCTGAGGCCCACCCTGAAGCCACAGCTACCCCTGCAGGTGAGGCATTCACATTACAATAACATAACTGGTCCCCATTTTGTCTGGAATGCTGTTCATTCATGGGAGAAAACGTGGATATTACAGGCCACGTCATGGTGTTAAGAAACATGACTTGCCCATAATAACATAATTGCCTATTTTGCGTTACACCTGTCTGCGTTTGTTGATAGACTGTTGATTTGGTGCAATAGTTAATCTCCCTCACATTGACCACAAACTGCACTGTCGGTTGGGTTTTGGACTAGACCAACTGTAGTGTGTGACAAGCATGACCAAGCATGACCAACCACAGATTATATGGTATTTGTTCAATGTAATTTTTGCAGTAATAATTTGTCATTTAAACACATTCTCCCACATCAGCAAGCAGTCCAGCCAAAAGCAAACAAAGTGAGTGAGCTTCATAGGTTAAAAACATAAATAAACAGATTGAACATGCAGTCACATTCAGTGGGTTACTACAATATGTCCATGGCAGATACGACCAGTTGGAACACAGAAAGCACCTACAATGTCCCCTCCTGATCAACGGGGAGACAATGCAGGTCCAGGAGTTGATGAGGTTAGTGAGAGACCCCCCCCAACACACACACACACACACACACACACAGGCTTGTTTGTTGATTATGTAAGTATATGTACTGTATCTGTGTGTGTCATATTTTTATATTGTCATTTTTGTGAGTATATCTTAAATTGTGCATTTATTTATTTGTTATGCCTTCTATCCCTGGCTCCTTGAGAGGAATGCACTATAAAGATGTTAATCTAAATGTGGGAGATTATAATATGGCACTGGAAAATGATAATTCCAACATTGTCAATATTGTATTTCAACAGGGTCATCCCAACTTCCCCTTCCTGTTTGATCCATAGACATAAAATGTTATACATTGTAAGAACAAGGTAATGAGAAAAATTATCTATTTCGTTTTTCTGCTGTTGAAAAATCTGTTCCAAAATATGATTCTTTTGAATGTTGTTTGTATGCGTGTTTACTTCATGTATAAAGACAGTTTTTTTGTTGTTGTTGTTGTTATCGTTTCAGGAATCTGTGCTGCTGTTTTACACGTTGTCTAATAAAAAAAAGAAACTTTGCCAAAATGAATGCTGAAATATTGTTTATTTATTATTGTGATATACAGAAATAGCATTGGAAAATACATACATTAATTCAAGAATTCAATTACCCCACAGAACAGACCACAATGAGAATCATTTTTTAAAAGAATTGATAGACGATATAATTGTTGATCAAACATGCAGCTTCTGACTTTCACCTGAGAGGGAAACACATTAGTGATACAGTAAATATCATGTTTGGTTTGTTGTCCAACATGTTAAGATTATAAATATTATATACTGTATATAGTTAGTCTTTTATATCCTCACCAATGTCAAAGGAATGGAGTTGGTTTGGTCTTTGTCAGCATTAACCTAAAAATCCAGTAATATCAAGACAAGTTATGAGTCCCATAAACACAAATTAAAAGTGGTATTAATAAAAAAAATATATATTATAATGATATATATATATATTTTGCAGATACTTACCGACTGGACGCTTTAGAAAATGTATGGGGGAAAAAAAATCGACAATTAAGACAATAAACAAATAAGGAAAATAAACACGATTTGCAGACATGTATAGTAATATATTCGGCTATTATCACCAATATTTATTCTGTAACTTCTCATTACTTACAGGCTTCAGCAGACCATACTCCAAAGAGAGTTGATTTGGCTTTAAAAGGAAATGAGACAAATATATATAAATTAAAAATATATAACACATGATTATGCAAAATCTAAAAGGTTTTTGTAATGCAAAATTATTACCGTCACTGTGGAGTTGTAGGTAATCTTCAAATATGACTAAAATTAAACAAAAGCATATTATTATCACAATGCAATTTTCAGACACTATCAAGTCTAAACCAAAACAAAGGACAATTACCTGAGGAAAAAAGGGTGGTGGTACAAACTAACCAAAACACAGAGAAGAAATACAGAAAATTATACATTTGCCCAAAATTTTTTCATGGAATTATTTTTCTGTATGAAAGCTGTTCTTTTACCGGCGGTCTGTGATGGCCATATGGTCCTTCCTGTTAAAACAAGTACATACAGTATAAGTCAACTGACTGACATATGAACTCTGATGTCAATTCACAGAGAAGAAACCAAGTGATTTTGTTACCTGGTGAAGGGGTGGGGGTCCTCCCTGAGGGGTTGGAGGTGGGGATCCTCCTTGAGGAGGTGGAGGTTGTGGTCCTCCCTGAGGAGGTGGAGGTGAGGGTCCTCCCTGAGGAGGTGGAGGTTGTGGTCCTCCCTGAGGAGGTGGAGGTGAGGGTCCTCCCTGAGGAGGTGGAGGTTGTGGTCC
>JAODTR010058520.1:0-7500 GCA_025399935.1 Amblyopsis rosae
AGAGAGAGAGAGAGAGAGAGAGAGAGAGAGAGAGAGAGAGAGAGAGAGAGATATGGCGCTTTAGTTTTATCAGCTTTGTGAATATTGTAAATGAGCCACACAATTCTTTCTGTTTGCGAACCCTAACGTATACGTATACAAGTGTAATTTATATTTGCACTGCTATCAGACAAACATTTCTCATCAAGCACTTTTCAATTCACTTTTCAATTTGTATGCAGCCATCAAACATTCAATTACATGTATTTGAGTATAGTACAGTATATATATAGTATATACACTATGCTGTACTATACTCATTAAATAATTGAGTATAGTACAGTATATATATATATATATATATATAGTATATACACTATGCTGTACTATACTCATTAAAGGAGTGTTCATGTCACGTGTGATTGCATGCGTGTTTGTGTGTGTATGTGTGTGCATGTGTGTGTGTGTGTGTGTGTGTGCGTGCTTCATGTTTGTGTGTGTGTGCGTGCTTCATGTGTGTTTCTGCCCCAACAGAACAACAGTGCAGCAGCAAGCAGCTATTAGATGGACGCACTATCAGCAGATGGCAGATGGAGACACAACACTGTGTGGTGTGTTGCTGCAAGCCGAGGTCAGACCTTCACTTAGCTGTGTGTCCCTGGGATTCATTCTGTATTCTTCTGCTTGCTCAAGGACACTTCAACAGGCTGGACGTCCCCGAGGTGCAGTCACACCAGCTTCCAAGGCCACTGGCAGACTGTGCGTGCGTGTGTGTGTGTGTGTGTCAGAGGTCACTCACATTCCAGGACGAACCAGCGTCTCCTTAACCTCGCTTCGCTGCACATGAGATATGTTCCACCAAGCCCAAAGCTTATGTTTGTTTGAATTAAAGTGCCTCTATATGACCAATCATAACGTCTGATATACAGTAGATACTGTATATCAGACGTTAGGATTGGTCTTTGAAGCACATCTGGCTGTGACAGAGCTGTTATTGCTTTTGATCACAGATGGCAAGGAAGGATGAACTGAACACACTTTTTTATCTGTGATAACCTCAGACCTTGTGACGCTATCTTTGTTCTGGATCAGTCAAATGTGCAGTTTAACTCTCACTAGTTTAGGTTTGATATGTTGTGTGTGTGTGCGTGTGTGCGTATAATGAATAAGACTGGATACTATGTGGTATGTCAAGATATAACAAGAAGTCCTAATGTGTATTGTCCATTGTGGGCTGGTTATAGCTCTTTGTGCAGGTCTTGTCAACTGAATTCCCCCCCGACAAGAAAATAGTATTCCATATTTTCTGGCACAGGTTGATTGGTGTGTTCTGCTGAATAGATCCTTCTTCATCCTCTGAGAAATTTCAGACAAGTTCTGACAGCAGAGGTGGAATTTATTCTTCTCATCCATCAATTAGCAGCCACAATACCATAATCTATAACTATACTAAGAAATGCCAATACGCAGTAAGCATTGCTCTGTTCTAAATGCAGTATATTGCTTTGACCATGCCTGGTGTCCAACAGTATATTAACCGATGGTGAAGAACTCTACTATTCCCCTGTGGATGCATTTGTGCACAGCGCAAATTACTCTTGTCTGCTTATTGAGCTGTACAGAGATGTGACAGCTCTCTCGCCGATAGAGAGACATGGATAACAGAGTATGTTCACACTTGGGTGTCATGTCAGTGAATGTGTCTTACTGTAATAAAATGCATAATCTAATTCAATCATTATTTCACAGTCTCTCCCGGATTTGTGTACATTCAATACTGACTTACTGACATCATTATGTCTGCTTGTGTGTGTCTGCCTGTGTGCGTGTGCGTGTGTGGATGCATGTGTGTGTGTGTGTGTACACAGATACTACAAGGCTGCTGAGTATTATTATAACATTGATGTTGGCAATGCTTCTCAGTGACTTGGCTAATGGCCGTGTCACAATAACCCCACCCCCGTGTGTGTGTGTGTGGGGGGCTGGGGTGGTCCACAGGTGCTGGGAGAGATGGGAGGGCCCTCCTGATCAATCTAGTCTGTCTGCAGCAGGGCAGCAGGCATATTTCATGGCCCTCCAGCCTGCTGCCATCCAGGGGCCCAGATGAAAGGCAGAGCCCCGCCTGGGGTGTCTGCTGCTGGGGCAGACATCAGCACAGCAGGGGGGGGGGGGGGCTGGTTGTCCTCCAGCCCCTCCAGACTATTGCAGCTTCTGATGCTGCAGATGTCAGTGTGTCTCTGTGTGTGTGTGTGTGTGTGTGTGTGTGTGTGTGTGTAGTCTGTGTGTGTGTGTGTATGTGTGTGTGTGTCTGTGTGTGTCTCTGTGTGTGTGTGTCTGTGTGTGTGTGTCGTGTGTGTCTCTGTGTGTGTGTGTGTCTCTGTGTGTGTGTGTGTGTGTCGTGTGTGTGTGTGTGTGTTGTGTGTGTCTCTGTGTGTGTGTGTGTGTGTCTCTGCGTGTGTGTGTGTGTGTCTCTGTGTGTGTGTGTGTGTGTGTGTGTGTGTGTCTGTGTGTGTGTGTGTCTCTGCGTGTGTGTGTGTGTGTGTGTGTGTGTCTCTGTGTGTGTGTGTGTCTGTGTGTGTGTGTGCGTGCGTGTCGTGCCATCTCTTTGTGCTCCTAATCCAACCCTCGCTACGTGACTGAAGCTTCTGGTGTAATTGACCAGAATGAGTGTGGGTGGAAGCCATTTTGGTTGAAAGCTGCCATTGGCCCTGCAATTACGGCGGTTGGGGGTGGAGGGATGTTGTGGAGCCTGTTTGGAGGAGGGGATGGGAGGGCAACCTTTTGGTCTGAAGCCACTTCTTAGCTTGGCAGGCAGCTTCTTCTACCAGAGACACTCGGACCGAATTCCAGTTTTTGTGTTCCGGTGACCATTGAAACTGCAGCGGCCCTGTCTCCGTTCATTTAGATAGGAGCCTGGTAGTATGACACATCTGAAGGTTATGTGTTGGCGAGGCATGTTACAAACATTAGGCTTGGTGACAGTTCCAATGATGTTACCAGCTGTGTCTGTTGTGCACTGAAGTGATTTAACAGCAGCAGTTGGTTGTTTTCAGGAGCAAACAAGCTAGCCACATTCTAAGCCTATGCATAGTAGCTCCCTTTAAATTACCGAATAATACTGTAATCATAAAACAGCTGTATTGCACTTTACAGCACTTATATCTTGACACGGCAACATCCTGGCCTAATGCATGTCCCCCGTAACCATGGAAACAGCTGTAAACATCCCATAACAAGCCTGTATTCTCTATTGCTCTCTGGGATGGCCTAACCCCTCTGATACAACGATTGGCTGGGTATGTGAGGGTTCCCTGCCAATACTATAAACCCAAAACAACAGACTGCATTGAGTTACAGACAAAAAAAAAAAAAGAAAAGAAAAAGCTCAAATAATTTTCTTTTATTAAAGAACTGATAAGATACTGTCTGGAGGAATGTTGTCATGTGCATTTGTGGACAGCTGTGCTTTGATATGGGACTGACTTTTCAGCTTCAATAAAGACACGTGCCAATTAAATATTTGTTAACTTGTTGCTGTTTTGGGAGGTACAGAAATGGGGGACTGACTATACATGTATGAAGGCCCCCCTCCCTTAACGCCACAGGACATATAGAAAGTGACTTCAAATCAGTGCAGAGGTTCTCATGCTCACCTACTGTCCTCCAACAGCCTGTAGTCTGAAAGCTACTGTATGTCTTCATGGCCAAAATAGTCACACGGTGTGGAGAGTCATTGTTCATTATGTGAAAGCTACATCTGTTTTCAGGTCTTGTATATCTGTTGCTACGGTTCCTGCTTAAAATGTAATGAAAAACTGACGTGAATAAATAAAGCACTGCGCTAGAGTAGCACCGGAATTACTTGTGAATGACAATGCTAACAGCCAATGAAAATCAACTGCACCACTTCCCGAAAGTGCTGTCGAGCTTACACAGGCCTATGTATAACACGTAACTAATAAACCTCCTGCACGCTTATCTGTGCCCCCCCAACCTCCACTTGGATCAACGCTCATGTGGTCAGGCAGGCTCCTCCATGGTGGATCACTGGCAGTCAGAGTCAGAGCTCACAGGCGTTGTTTATGTATGCATCTAATACATGTTACTGATGGAGAATACAGACTCTCCTTGTGGGATTACAGCTATAAAACAGGGTGGCATTTGTCCTGTTGTGCTCTGGTTTCTGGTTCCATAGATCTGCTGGTTTCATGTGCTGCAGGTCAGTGGCCAGACTGAGGGTATACGTTAAATGTGGAGTAGACACTAAATCACTGACAAAGAGCTACCACAACAGTTCTGCTTCATGTGCCACAGAGGAACATGTGTTTATTGGCATCTACTTATACATATTATATACATATGCAGTATATAAATAGAAGGACAGTGTAATTAATACGTTTTTCCTTTAAAAATAGTATTAATTGTATCACAGTGTATGTCTGCTCTGTTGTAGAGGTTACACTGCTGTGAAATGCCAACTGCCAACTGACTCCTGGATTTGTGTACATTCAATACTACTAGTAGTAGGCCTATTCACTGAACTGCCAAATACAGTGTATCCCAAAGATGTTTATTACTGCAAATTAAATACCATTATGATGAGCAAATGCATTATTACATACTGTACATGTCAGACAGTAACAGAGTATGAACTATAAATGTTCATAGTGTAAATGTTATAATAGCATTAACTTTAATGTGTATTTTCTGTGTTCATCCTCTTCACTGAGCTTTCATAGAGCAAATTTAATGAAGGAAGACCAAGTGCTGCAATGGTGAATATGAAGTCAAAAGACCTTAACCAACACAACACAAGCTGTTTCATGTGGCCTATGTCTACATGAAACTCTATTAAAGTACAATCCATGAATCAAGAAGACTATGAAATGAAAATTGCTTTGTTTCTTTACCTAAGAACTCTAGTCTGGGAACCAGATAAAGCTGAGTCCTGAGTCCTGAGTCTGGTGACATCAGGCTGAAACAACTCCAGGCCAAGCAGGAGTTCTCGCAATACTTCAGATGTGATCACACAAGGGTTCCAGAACATTCTTTGTGAACCCGTCAGATGTAACATCCGCGCTACTTTTCGCATGCTACGTCCAACAAAACAGCCTTCGTTAACGTAATCCTCACAGAAGCACATTGATGTTGTGGAGTGATTCCGGGGGTCTGCTTTCGTTCCACGCAACCCATACCGAGGTCAGAAATTCACGCTGCCAATTGCCAACCACTCTACCGGACATTCACAGCTGTTCACTGTTGATATATGAAAGGCTTTGGGAAAGCAGCTTCCCTTCACGGTGCAGAGTATAATTGTTGCAATTTAACATCCTGTTATGTGCTGTTTGGAGGAAAAATGAATGTGAGATATGCACATCTGAAATATCCCTCATGAGGCACTGATGCACAAATGTTTTATTTTATTATGACCGTACAATCTTCATTTGCATAAAGATTACTTTTTCCTTTCAGAATGTTAGTTTAAACATTCTAAACAATTTTGCAAAACATTCATGTAGGAATACTTTTCAAATAAATAAACAAACCATGACATTACAGTAAACTAAAAAGCAAAACAAAAATAAGATATATTTTAGTGAATAAACTACAGTAACCTGAAGTAAACTAAATTAAGTATTCTACAGCTGAACAAATCTAATAACAGGTGCAGCATAGAATCATTATGATGTTTCAAAGACATGGAGTAAGCCTAGTCTACTATAGGAGACCTTTAATGCATTTTCTTTTAGTCTAGTTAATCCATGCCTGGAAAACGAAATTAACTAACTAACTAACTAACTAACTAACTAACTAATACTAAATTAGAATTCACTTTTTAACTTTTAACTGAATGAACTAAACTTAACCAAACCAAACCACAATAAACTGTAAAAAATGTAAAAAATGACCAGATTATATTGAGCATTTTATTTTATTTTGACATATGAAGAACAGCACTGTGTTCATACGTGTTGTATTATTGTCTGTGGACAGCAATTGTCTCTGTCAACAAACCCACTTGACCCTGATCATAAGCAAGTCATATATGTACGGTATACTGAAACAGAGCTGCTGATGTGCCATTGGCCAGGCATGTGCAGTTGTTCACGGGAAAAGGCTGCCTATTTGTTGTACTGCCAACAGCTGGAGCCCGTGCGCTAGCATGCACAGATGTAACTTAAACCTGCATGTATATGTGTGTGTGTGTGTGTGTGTGTGCTCGTGCACGTTTCTCAGGTAAGAGAACATATTCATGAATAGAGAGCTAGAATAGCTAATAGTGATGTATGGGAGATGTATTGGTCTCCAGAGAGCCTCTGTTTACCTCCAGCTGCTGAGACAGACAGACAGACAGACGAGTGGTATCTTGAGCATTCGTGCACGTCAGCGAAAGCAGTTCCTCTGGACAGACGGATGGCCACTGAAAGAAAAGTCAGATATGAAAGACTTTATTAAAGGCATCTGATGGAGGCGGTCGACACCTGGCTGAACGCATTGATATCTGTCTGTGTGCGTATGTGTCTGTGTGTGTGTGTGTCTGCGTGTGTGTGTGTGTGTCTGCGTGTGTGTGTGTGTGTCTGCGTGCGTGTGTGTCTGTGTGTGTGTGTGTGTGTCTGCGTGTGTGTGTGTGTGTGTGTGCGTGTGTATGTGTGTCTGCGTGTGTGTGTGTAGTGGTAGAACGTCACATAGATCCACCTTCAGCAAGTATACACTCCTCATGGAAATACCCTGCATCAAACGGGAGGTTTAAAAATACTTTCAGTGTTGTGTATTTGTATAGTGTATTTACATGTCCAATACACAAACAATGCAAACCAAGCGCCCTCCAAATTGTATGGGTTGTTATCTCTCGTGGTTGAGAGCACGTCCATTAGTGTAGTGATGCTATACATGGCATGCCAATGGCACATTATTTACAAGCCCCTGCCCATGGAGGGGGCTCCCCATGGCCAGACACATTCCCCTTTTCCACGAACGCAACTTGAGGGCTGGTTCAGAGCCGGTGCCCAGTCTGGAACCAGTTCTTGGCTTTCGACAGCAAAAGCACCGGCTCTTGGCCAGGTACACTGGTTCCAGAGAGGCACCAACTTGAAGCTGGGCTGGAAACTGGAGCCGCTTACATACAGGGGCTAAGGGCGGGATTAAGGTGCCAAAGTCAGAGACCAAGAAAAGCTTTCTGACCGCCATTACAAATCATACCGACCACACAGCTAGACTAGAGCATGGATGTAAAAGCTAACAATGGTCCCTGGAGGACACCAGGTGTCTCCTTGCACTGTGGTCGACAGAAATAGAAAATTACCTGTAGTTTTGTATTTCTGTTGAGGGCCGATCGGTGATAGACTGGCATAGTTATGAAATTACTGGGACAGTGGATGCCATGATGGAGATACCTGGAGAGGATTGGGGGTAACGGCCTCCCTGATCTAAACCCGAGCGGACATTTGTTGTTAGACTTCTGTGCTAGTCATGGACTGCCTATAACAAACACCATGTTCGAACATAAGGATACTCATAACT
>JAODTR010058520.1:12500-17209 GCA_025399935.1 Amblyopsis rosae
CTCCCTGCTCCAACACACCTGGCTAACATGAATGGTCATTATCAGGCTTCTGCAGAGAGTGATAATGACCCATTCATTATAGTCAGGTGTGTTGGAGCAGAGAGACACTAGACCCTTGATTCTAAACGGGTGGGTCAAGGTACAGGTGTGCTTTAGCTCCATCAATCGATGGTAAGTAAAACAAACTCTGTGATTACTGCACTATTCATTCAGTGGAGAAGCCCTTGTTGTTATTTTTGTTGTTGAAACAGTGTATATAACAATTGCGGATTACTTTAAGTTACTGTATGTGAAATTCTTTATCATTTTATACTTGTGTATAATGATCATACCAGTATTGTATTGCTGAACAAATAGGGAAGCAAGATATTACAGGCCTTCTGTGCGTGAGGCTGAATGCCTCTTCTGTGAATATCTACAGATGTGCAACAGTGACATAACACCAAAGCACGTGCACACAAGCATTTCAGTGCTGTAACGCACATGTAAGCGTGCACACACACACACACACAGATGTGCAACAGTGACATAACACCAAAGCACGTGCACACAAGCATTTCAGTGCTGTAACGCACATGTAAGCGTGCACACACACACACACACAGATGTGCAACATCTGCATACTGTGCTCTAACACACACACGCACACACACATTGGCAGGGGCCTTTACAGTCACAATGTGCCCATACAGGAGGTGCTCCACCTTGTGGTGGTGTAGATTTGACAACCAGAGCCTGACCAGGAGGAAAGTGTTTCAAGATGAGAGTTTAAATCGTCTTCTAGCTGCTATATATTTTTATATATGGTCAAATACATTAAAACCTTGTTAAACGTTCTTTAAGTCCACAGGAATGAGTGCCTGTGGGTAGGACTGCACCAGTGTTGCTCCCCCTGTGTGCTCCCTAGATGTAGATACTAGGTTAGATGTAGATGCAGGTACAGTATGTCATTACTGTAATCCATACCTGCAGATTACAGTATGTCATTACTGTAATCCATACCTGCAGATTACAGTATGTCATTACTGTAATCCATACCTGCAGACGTCTGCCTTCACTCACAGCACCACAGTCTGGTAAAGAGCTAGAGAGGGAGCTTCTTCCAAGCTCTTGAGTCAGTGTGTGACTGACTCAAGAGCAGCACGTCATCAGTTAAAGCCACACCTTCAAGCGGGCGGCCCTGTTGTAATGACATCCCAAAGGCTCTGGGCTGACTGTGTAGCTCACGTGGATAGCATGAGACTGACAACTGTCTCTTCCACTTCATTTGTGCCGGTGTGTTTTTCAAGCCATTGTGAAACAGGCGCTAACAGTAGCGTCACATACATTGCAGGGCTTTACACTATATTTGTTTGTGTTTATACAGTCCACAGTGAACCAGAGTTTAATTCACAAGTGCCTGCTTCCATCAGACATTGCATAATACATGTGGCAAGATGCAATCTGTGTGTTTTAAATGCACATGCCTATATCCAGAATATAGACATAAGACTGAACTGTTGTGTGGTGTTTGGGTCAAATTGACCCGTGTCAAGTTTTGCATTTATTCCGACTTTATGGAGCACAGAACAGAACCAATGTTAGATATAATCAATAGTGTATGCATATAACCTCTCTGGGTTATTATACAGGAGACTTGATAACGTCTTACAAGACAACAGAAGCTGCTAAAACAAGCTTCCACATGTATGCCTATATTAGGCCATCTTGTGTGCTGACAGGTTGAGAGGAGATATGCTTTATATGTGGCTAATTGGTGGCTTGTGTTGATTCTAATCTCTCCCTTCTCAGAGCTGTCATTCAAGCTTGGCCGGGCTCTTTTGTTTTGACTAGAGGAGCGCAGATCATATCTGTGGCCGTGTATAAAGGATTTCATAAGTGTTTTCTTGTGTTGCTCTCAGAAAATGAGGAACTTAAAGCATACGCTGTTTGTCTTAGGCTGGCTGGCACTCAATTTGTGGAAAGCTTCTCGATTTCACATGCATCTTATTTTGATGAAAGCAGTAAGATGTGCATTAGCTAGATGGTCCCCAAACCTCCCGTCCTCGTGGAAGGGAGGTTTGGCGTGGCCAAGGTTACGAACAGTACCGTTATCATCAAGGTAGAAAGGCTGGATGCTACTACAGCCAATTAAAGCTGGGTTGGCCAGCCCTCTGTGCTTGACCACCAAAACATTATGTTTGGATCATGATACAGTTAAGACTGTGGCCTGTAAAGCCAATTAAGTAAAAGCAGGAGACAAAATCAGACCCAAGAGATACCTGGCCATTACTTTGCAAGGATAGACTGTTACATTAATACTGCGCTCAAACATTAAATTACCATCAGCTATACTCCAGACATATTGTAAACATATCTGCATATACGTATGAAATGTCATACGTGTAACAAACTGGTCACGCAAGCGATAAATCATATGATGCAACTACCACTTCATGAATCAGTAATAAAATCAAATGCATCAGAGCCAAATATGCATAAGCAGGTGCGTGATAAAGAGCACATCTGTCTGGACGTCAGCTTTCCAAAGCTGTTTCCAGCTAGACACTTCAGCATTTAAACCACACCAAGCCATGAACACAGAATGTGTTTAATAGCTGACACAACATATATCTCATATACGAGCCCGTGACTGGCCCAGTGAGGACATTGGATAGCAACCAGGGCACATCCTGTATTACAGCATGTCATAGTATACATTTTATAGCCCTTTGAACCTGCAGAACCATACCATAACCACAGCTCATAATGGCACAGAAGTCGCCTATTGCAGAGGAATGATAACCTGACATGCCAGAGGAATTGTTGTCACAAGTCCATCAGGGGAGCCGTACATTGAAACTGTTTGTGAGTGGCTGTACTATATACTTGGCAGTTGATTGGATGAATCATCTGGTCGTTTCCGCTGTCGGCACACCTTAACCACGCCCCTATAGCTATCAACACGACGCTGATTGGAAAGTTTAGTTGCTACTCGGACACATTCAAAATGATTCCTGGGATTTCCAGACTGATTCTCACGGCGAAGTTAAACTGAAGCTGGCGAGATCAGGATGGTACAACACTCTGGCATTGCCTGCCTGCCCGCTACTGACTCTGATTCACACGTTGAACAAGTGTGAGGCAGCAAGCTGTTAATAACGCGGTTACCTCTCAAAGCTGATGAGTCCTATGAGACTGGTGTTATTCAATTCACCTCAATAATAACTCTGCACCCAATCATGTAAATATAACTAATGATAATACTAATAATCTACTGTAATCTACTATCTACTAGTATCTGCTGTAAATACTGTTTTAAAAATGTACTGAATCCAAATTCAAATAGTTCATAGATATGTATAGATTCTCTACACACAATACATACATAAGAATCAGATTTATTTCCAGAAAGCAATATGATGCAATACACCATAATACAACACACTGCAGTACAAAGTCTTAGGTTAGTAGGCACACATTAAAATAACATATTAAGCACGGCAATGACCAGGATGACATTATCACAGTGTTCAGACCAACAAACGCAGCCGTGCAGAGATAACGCTGTTAAACTGTTATATTACACCCTAAAACACACCCTGTAATTGATGTTGCCACTAAGAAAACAAGAGATTTGTGCTTTAATAATGCAGCAGCTTTGTACGTGAATTACGATGCTGTTAATTTGATCCAAAGGCCCGTCATCGTCACGCCGTGGAGCTCACGGGGAGTAGTGGTTTATTACTGACTGGTCCTCACATGCAGGGAACTGATCTCTCTGCGATCTGACCAACCGTGTCCAACCCTCTGTTTCTCTCTCGTTATCTTTCTCTTCATATCTTTCTTTCTAGCCATGTCTCCGTTTGTTTACTTGTCTCTGGGACTGGTTCCATCTCTAGAGACTTTTTTTCTTGGACACTTTCTTGGACAGTTAAAATAATTATTAAACGATAGGTTACATTCATAGTGAGTGCGTGCATGCATGCCTACATATACTGTAGGCATCCATGAGCCGATATGAAAAGTGCATTGTCATGGCCAATCGCGATTAGTTATTATATAATTATTATAATCTGTTGAAATGGCACTCAAACATACGGGAACATGTGGCATGCTGGCGCCAGGCAGGTTAAAGGCTCAATAACCAGTCACATAACATCATTTGCTTTCATTTAAATATACACATATAGGGGGGTGTGAGAGAGACCGGCACCAACGTCTGTGCATAAGATGTCTTTACGCCACACCAGTGTTAAAGCTACTCTAGGATTTGAGCGCTGCAGCGAGAGCTAGCCAAATAAGAAGAAAGAAGGAAAGACCAAGGTTGTAACACAACAAAACCCCAAACCCCTCCCCTTCATCCTCTGCCCCCTCCCTCTGGAGCCTATTGGCCAACGGATTGCTATTATTAGGAATGGATGATACCAAACTTTAATTCGATACGATACTGATAAAACCTTGTGAGTATTGAAGTATCAATCCCGCACTATCGATTTGCCCATCCCTATCCCTAAAGCTATTATGCCGGCAGGTTTGTGAAAGCACGTGAGCTGACCATCTACGACAACAGAGAGATTCCATCAATATTCCATCCCTAAAATATGTTTATGTAGGCTACACACTAATAAATATTACACATTGTACTCTTTTTGTGACACTTCGCTGGTCTCGCCGGTGTGGTAGGACTGGGGAAGGACTGTCCGCATCCCCAGCGCCTCACACCCACA
>JAODTR010058541.1:0-39758 GCA_025399935.1 Amblyopsis rosae
AAACACGACGCTGATTTGAAAGTTCAGTTGCTACTCGGACACATTCAAAATGATTCCGAGGCTTTCCAGACTGATTCTCACGGCGACATTAAACTGAAGCACCGAGATCAAGATGGTCTCGCACTGCACTAGCATTGCACCAGAATTATCGATACAGACTGTGACAATGCAAACAGCCAATTAACCCTCAGAGCCCTGAAGGCCAACGCCCACTGAAGGCATCGACACGCGTCAATAGATGCCAGAGTTTTATGATAAGTTCTTTTTATCGTGGCAACCCCCGCTGGCAGCATCTGACGCGGGGAAGGGGTCTAATGATGCGCAGTTCCTGCTAAATCGCAAATTTCACTGTTTGTTCAATAACATGCAAGCAAAGTTCGAAAATGTAGAGAGCTTTAAAATTATTTAAGAAAATATTTATTATTCATAGCCATTATTTTAGGGATGCTGAAATGCAATTTGTGTTAGCTTGAACACATCTAAAAAATAATCCAACATTGTCAATGTGCATGGACTGAATTAATGGAAATTAATCCTGTATCTGTATGCTCTCATATTTTCATTAGATTATAGAGAAGTTAATATTTTGATGCAAAGCTCCATAACATATATTAAACTAAATATTGACTTTTAAAAAAATATCGCGAATCAAATCGCAATATCCTCCTACGTTGGATAAAATTTGTTTTGGCCTTGGTGGGCACACCCAGCAGGGGGTCCCCGGCAGACATCCATATCTGCACATTAGGTTACACCATGCATGTTTCTATGTTCACATGTTAGCATCTTGTTCGTTCGATCAAAACGCTCTGGGCTGCTGCTTTAATACCCATCTACCGTCACACACCAGTTTGCCCTATGGCTGTGCTTCACAATACAAACAGTGAGCCAAAACAAAACAGCTGTGTGTGTACCCACTTTTTAGATTGTCTAAGGGGTGTCATGATGTGTGTGTGTGTGTATATATATATATATAAATACCTGTCTGGCCATTCTTCCCTCCTCCTATCCTCCCTCTCTCTGGATCGCTCCATGTCACTTCTCTCCCTCCTGAACTTGTCTCGCCGCCGCCTGTCAAACTCGTCGTCGCTGTCTCCCATCGGGCTAAAGTTGACCGCACCGGGGGGGGGGGGGTAATGGACTAGACGTCAATATACCCGCTGGTTGAAAATACGTCAATCATACACGAGGCAATTTCATGCAACCCACATTCGAGTACATTACATTGCAACAAACACGCATAAATTACAAAGAGTCCAATAACGGTCGCCCGTTGTTCATGTTTTAAAATAGGCAAAATAATGGCGTGGCAACTCTTTAAATGCGTGTTTGTTTTTAGTTTGGATAACAATAAACAATCTGCTATAGAATTAGCAGTAGGGCTAGCCGTGCGTGCTAACACCGGCGTAGCTTACTTAGCAGGCATCGTTTTGGTTAAGGAACCTTTACAGTAATACACTTGCTACATACCAATGAGCGGAATAACATATGCTTAAATAACTCGTACTGTGCCGTCATGAACAAGTTACCTGAAGTTCAGAATAAACGTGTAAAATCACTTGCCACCAACTAGCCAGGAGGTCAGATCCCGCCGCGAGTCCGAGATCACAATGAACGAGATTTCCGTTTCCAATTTGGGAGAAATCCGCAGCTAGCGCCCCCCAGTGTACAGGATACGTACATCTCAAGATTATTCGTTATTAATTCATTGTTATTTATATTTAAATGATACGCGTTTTAAGAATATATTTACCTAAATGATAGCCTCGTTATAAATATTAATCGTATATTCGGTTGTTTAGTTATTATTTGTCGGTGACACGTTTTCTCCACTAGATGTCACCGTCTCTAATGTCTACGTGATATTTAAGAGTGCTTCAGACATCAGTAAATCACTAAACTAGTTGTTCTAAAGCAAATAACATATATTATTATGTGTGAAATTTGAACATACAAATAGTCTAACAATACAATATCCAAAAACGTGTCTCTAAAATATTGGTGTTTTTTTTTGTCTCATCGTTTCGAACGTAACTGCGTCATCAGTGTGGGCCCGAACCAGCGACGACGAATCATTTGCTTTTAGCTTCTAACGTTATTGTAAAGTAAATATCTATTTTCCTCGTAATAGTAACAATAAACGAGTCTATCTTGCTTTTAGAATAGTAACATAAGGTATGTTGCATCCTATTTTGGTTGACATATACTGTCTTTAAACGGTGACAGCTGGCATGTACGGCGGATGCTTAGCAGCGTTAGCCCAGTAAGGTTAAATTCAAAAGAATCGCTCAGGCTAAACCAACAATACCATATACATATATATTCTGTCATTTTTAATAATGCAGCTAGAACAAAAGTTATTAATTATCCTTTACGACTGAATTGTTTTATTCTTTTTTTCTGCATGTGTGTACATACTACGAGAGGAAGCATGTGCAATCATTGTGTGTTTATTAATAATAGTAGTCGGTGCAAATAATTACCATGGCTGCAGGGTGTTAGATTTTAGTTTATTTGGTTCGATCCCTATCAAGGGTTCTCCTGTAAGCATTGTTGTTGAGCAGTAAACCTATACAGTAACCACTGCCTGCGTTTCTATCCGGTAAAGACGTCAGACGCCAAATGGCCTAGAATCTTGTTCACGTGTCGTCTCTCTTTGGTTTAGAAGAGCAGCTGTTGCCATGGCGTCTGCAGGGGGACAAGGTGGAGGGGCTCTGTCAACGAGAGGAGGCGGTGGGGCCCGTAGGATGAAGTGGGCCCTGGAGCTTAGCTCGGGAAGCACAAGGTAACTGTCCTGGAGAGAACCAGTCAGAGTGCTATTAATACATATACGTACGTATATAAGAAATAAGATACAGTTCGGTAAGTAATTAAATAATGAACATTTGCTGTCATCAGACACTCTAATGTAATACTAGTCCTCTGACCAACCATAATCAAAGTTTAAAACATCCATATCTCCTTGGGTAAAGCACAGTGAGTCAATCACAATGTATATTCAGAGCAAATGACATTATTGCCTAGATTATGGCTGTGCACATTACAGTATATTTAGAGGAACAAGCTGTTCTGTACTGTGTGTGAGGAATCTATTTGTAATCGTACGTTCCTGGGGTATCTAACGATACGATGTTTTTGTAATTCAAGGATGCAAACGGTACATGTCTGCATAATAAAAGGATACTAACAGCATATGTCTTAGTTATTATATACGGTTATTAGGATTATTGTATTTGGCCTATACACTGTCAATACTGGCAGCACAGAGAGTCAGGAACGTGGCAAGGCAATTTTATTTATATAGCACATTTCCTATGCCGGCAATTAAATGTGCTTTACAACGTGCATAAAAAACAGTGGACAACATACATACATTTACATGCATAGCATACATATACACAAATATACACATACCGTATGCTATACATACTTGGAATATGCATAAACACGCACATAATTGAAAAATACAGTACATGACGAAGTTTTAAGAATATGTTAAAACAGTTAAATGTAGGCCTATATATATAAGATTAACTGAAAGTAAGCTTTGTGAAATAAAAATCAATCAAGCAGGTCCCGTACACGCCCCCGCTGTCCTGAGCCACACGAACACAAACGTGTGTGTGTGTGTGTGTGTGTTTTTCTTCTATGTGTAACAAAATCACCTGAACAGCACTCGGCTAATGAGATGTGTGTGTCTGTGCGTGTGTGCACGTGCGGTCTGTCATGTAGAAGTCGTAGCGGCCAGGGCGACGTCGTGTACCCGATAGGCTACTCGGAGAAAGCCGTGCCGGACACCAGCATCCAGGAGACGGACAAGAACCTCGTGGAGAAGGTGAGGACACCCCAGCGGTGTATTCATTACGAGCTTGTGTCCAACTGAAGCTCTTACTTTCCCATGGCAACGCACACAACCTCATGTTCAGTGTGCTTCTCCAAAGTCCTTATAGGCAGGTCTCGCCGCTTGGCGGGCATCTTTGACACACCTCCGTGTTTCATTACTGCCCAACACTGACCACCGCGGTCTTGTTTTGCTAGCTTCACCGTTGCAAATCCGTGTGAATTGACAGCGCTTAGGTGATTTATTTGAGTTAATGGTGTGTGTTTGCATTTCTAGGTTAAGTGTAATAAAACTTCAGAGTCCAAAGTTGTTTGTATACAAAGCAAGAACAGTGCTGGTGTAGCTCCAGGCAGTCAGTGGGAGCACCGCTGTAATATCTCTCTATCTCTCTCTCTCTCTCTGTCCCTGCCTCCCTCTCTCCCTCCCCGTGTCTCCCCCCCCCCTCTCTCCCTCTCTCCCTCCCTGTGTCTCTCACCCCCCACAGCGTTGCTGGGACGTGGCGCTGGGCCCTCTGAAGCAGATCCCCATGAACCTGTTCATCATGTACATGTCGGGCAACACCATCTCCATCTTCCCCATCATGATGGTCTGCATGATGGCCTGGAGGCCCATCCAGGCGCTCATGTCCATGTCTGCCAGTGAGTGTCTCCCTCCCCCGACACTGCCCTCTAGTGGTGTGGGTGTGTGCAGCACTCCTCATTCTGGTGGAATTCCTCCCCGCCTAGTGGCGGAAAGTGGCGTTACAGCAACACTGTTGCCTCGGTTCAAAAACGTGCAGAGCTCACGCTCCTGTCGGGTGTCTCGCGTTCCTCTCTACTCCTCCCGCACAGCACTCGTCGGGGGTTCCCACTGGTCGTCGGGGGTTACCACTGATCATGGATTTTCTGGAATATGGAATAAAAATAAAGAAAATGTCCACCATTTTGAAACTCTTTTGACTTCAGCGTCATCACACTAACCCCCCTTATGTGAAAACACTAATGCGAACGGGATTCAAGACTATAATCTCAGTGAAAACATTTTAGCTGAGAGCAGTAGTCAGGTAGCCCGGTGTAACCAGACCATATTCACTGTGTGAATAGGTCTGGTTACACTCCATTAGGAAGTGTTCGTAGTCGTATATCTCTGGTTAATTTAGAAACTTGGACAGCGCTGAACAAATCGGCATCGCTACAACGGTTTTGATCGCACTTTGACCTTACCAAGATGACCAGACTTGCATGTAAGCACTTTGACCTTACCAAGATGGCTGCCAGGTGACCAGACTTGCCTATAAGCACTTTGACCTTAACAAGATGACCAGACTTGCCTATAAGCACTTTGACCTTACCAATATGGCTGCCAGGTGGACAGACTTGCCTATAAGCACTTTGACCTTAACAAGATGGCTGCCAGGTGGCCAGACTTGCCTATATGCACTTTGACCTTACCAAGATGGCTGCCAGGTGACCAGACTTGCCTATAAGCACTTTGACCTTACCTGACCTTGCTGACTGGTCCTGGTTTGTGGCGTTTGTGCTTCCAGCGTTCAAGCTGCTGGAGAGCTCCAGCCAGCAGTGGCTCCAGGGGCTGGTCTACCTGGTGGGCAACCTACTGGGCTCCGCATTGGCCATCTACAAGTGTCAGTCAATGGGACTGCTGCCCACGCACTCTTCTGACTGGCTGGCGTTCATAGACCCGCCTCAGGTAAAGGGACGTGACCTTACGGCTTAGTGCTTTATTGTTTGGGGGTGAAGGCTCAAATGTTTGGTTGCATCACAGTGACACAGATCGTTCTTCCAACAGAGAATGGAAGTCATGGGCGGAGGCATGGTGTTGTGAAGAGGATGGAGAAGAACACTCTCTCCGCTCCTGACTGCCTCTGCTGTGATGCTAACCGTTGGTTAGTCGGACTAGCGCTGCACCCTTCTTCCCTGCCGACTGCAAATGCTTTTGTGGTTTTCTGACTTTTTTGATAAAGGTTTTACAACCAGCAGCTTGTCTGCTTGTCTTCTTGCTGTTGACAACTGTTTGGAGACATTGTATAATAATATACTGCAACAGAGAAGTTATATACAATATTTGGATATATTGTTTAATAATAATAATAATAATAATAATATTAACAATAGCCTGCAACTGAGAAGTTATATAAAACATTTCAGGAGAGTAAATGTCATCAACATCATTGTTCTTTGTATATAAAATCTAAGGGCATATTAGGATTTAGTCATTGTGTCATCCAAGGATTAGGTTTGCCTTTGTGCATTCCAAGTCAAATTACTTCAGTTCATTCAATTTACAGTCTGAAAGAGGATTTTCTTTTTTAAGTGGTGAATATTTCACTTTGGAATGAAGCTTGTTCATGTACAAGAGTGGTTTTACCACCAGGTCCTTGATTGTCTGAATGTTGTATTTATACAGATTTTTTTTTAAAATAAATATTGGTCAAAATAAGTTAATGGTTACGTTTAATTGTATGGTAAACTCCACTAGACAGTTAACAATTATATCCCATTTTTACAAACATGTTTCATTAGATCATTAAAGAGCCTATTCTTATATTTAATTACACAAATTACACAAATGCATTATGTAATACAATGGTTGGAAATATTAAACCTAGATTATTATTAGCCTATGTTAGCTGTTTTATGTTATGTATGCTGATTAAAGGGTTTATCTGACCATATTATATAGCCTATAAAATGTGTAGTAACAGGCCACCTATCTGTAAACAAGTCTATAGCCTACAATATCAAAATAAACACTCAAGAAATTGCTTATAGCTACATATAGAAAGATATGGACTGCTCATAGTAGCCTGGGAAGAAGAGGAAAAACTCGTTTTAAACTCTGAACTCTAGCCTACCAAACTGCATTCCTATTAAGTTTAGTTAAAAACTGATTACATAAACTCTGTAGCCTGCTACTCTTTAGGGTAGGGTTTTATGCTGGAATCTCCACCCATCTTGCGTAAAAAAGAAATAAAAAACTTGTCTGGTTTCGTGGAGACAGGTGTCTTGCCCAAAAATTACTGTCACAAAAAAAAATGCATTTGATGGATATCCTCACATTCTTAACTGGTAAAAATGTATTTATTGATTATAATCTAGGGCACAGAGCAGGTGAAATACTATAAATTATGGATAATTAAAACATATTTTTTTTATCATCATCATGTTAATTAGACTACAGTAGTTTATAAATATAAACAAGGACATTTGATATAGCAAACATATCTTACACATATCTGTTGCCAACGTGAGTGGAAGTGGGTGGGCAGATATGTTACCGAAGGGGGAGGGACAGGTGTTGTCCTATTTGATAAGGGGATGGACACGCGTATTCACACAGTGTTACGTTTTAGCCATGTGTAGTTGGATCTCCGGGAAAGCACTTTTAGCCTTTTTTTTAAACTTGTTTTAACTTTGTTGTATCTTTGGAAATAGCATACGCCACATTTAAACTTTTTGACGCGTTTAGGATTTCATTTTCAACAGCCACGTCTTGGACCGTTTGAGGAGACACTTTTCAACCGAAATCCACATTTCCAATAAAGGACATTTAAAAGAGTTATATTTTATTAGTTCTGTGTACGAGTTTTTTTAATCAACATTCATTTTCGCCGAAAAATTTTTTTTACCTAAGTTGTTCGCACCGAGTTTGGGGAAGAAAGTAACTCCCGTACGTGTTTCTTGAAGGATCGCAGTCCGACTTGTCGCCATGGAGAGACAAGACAGTCTCTCCGCTACTGCCGAGTACCCTCATCCCTTTTTTCACGAGGTGAAGCTGACCAGGGCGCAGAGGATCAGGGTAGGTCTGAAACTCAAGACGACTGTCCTGTAACATTTTATTGTCATCATAAATCAGAGCCAGCTGACGATTTTCTGTCTGTAGTTTGTCAGTTGGCTGGTTAGTTAATAGGCCTGCTACAACACAGCCTATAACGCAATAATGGGACTCCGATATGTCACCGACCGGTCACCACCATGTCCTCGTCAAAACATGTATCCCATGTCACCGTAATTAGCCTGTGGTTTGTTTACAATCCGTATCGGTCTATGTTTGTTTACAAGCCATATCGGTCTGTGTTTATTACTGCTACACTGTAGTCTTATCATATTCACAACACGGGTCCCCAATTATTCCAGTAACTGGAGGAGGGTGTTTCAGTTACATAAACCAGTTGGAGTGGTGTTTGTTTGGAATGGAAACCGTGAAGACGGTGATAATTACTACCAACCAGATTGTTATGAGTGGGACCATTGTTAAACTTGTAGTCATACAGTAACCAACAACACGTTTAAGCTGTTCTTTAAAACATAATAGGTCTACTAAATAATAAAAATTACTACAGTCATTTAATACTTACAGATAGTCAGTGATTGTAAATATACTACATTTGTCAGATTCAGAATATCTCTTTCTACACGTTGGTTGTGCACATAGATCTTTCCTCAGAATCGCTAACTAATTTGTATTTTTTTTCCCCGCTTCTATATAAAAAGTAAAAAAGCCAGCACTCTAGCTAACCAGACCATGAGGAGATATTTACTGAATTTGACACAATGTATAACTTACAATCATTGACTCCACTTTTTTTTTTTAGCATTTTAACGGAGGATAACTTTGACGTGCGAGTAATGGTGACCAGCAGTAAATTGCATAAATCTCACTCTGACACTTCAAGGTCGCTGTGACGACGAGCGCTGGAGCCCGTTGGGTCTTTGCCCTGCCTAGTAGTCCGCTCTCCGCACGGGAGAACCCCGTTACACCTGTATCTAAAACAATGACTGTTTGTTTCCCCCCAGGGCCTCCTCCTGGGCACGCTCCTCTTCCCGCTCCGCGTCTCCGTGGCGACGCTCTGCTTGCTGGCCATGTGGCCCCTGGCCCGGCTCCGCTTCGCCGGCCTGCCGGCGGCCGAGCACGGGCGGCCCGTGACGGGCTGGCGCCGCTGGCTGCTGCACCTGCCGATGCTGCTGCTCAGCCGCGCCGTCTTCTTGGTGCTGGGCTTCCCGTGGGTGGAGGTCAGGGGTCGGCGGGCGGGGCTGCACGAGGCCCCCGTGCTGGTGGTGGCGCCCCACAGCAGCTTCCTGGACATGCTGGTGCTGTGTGTCACCCAGCTGGCCGCTTGCGTGTCGCGGTCGGAGAACGCCAGCCTGCCCGTCATCGGAGGTGGGGGGGGGGTGTTTGTTTTAATATATATATATTAGTTTTTTTGTTGTTTTGTTTTGGTAAATAGTAGAGCTGTCCCGAATACAATTTTACAGGTTTCAAATACTTGATGGTATTTCCGAACGAGTATTTGAATACGCTTTCTCAAAACACCATTAAAAACACTCAACTATAATTAAGAAGTATAACGGAAGTAATCTTTGATTCCTAGCTTCAGTGAGCACACATGTAAACATAGCCATGCGCTCAAAATGGCCACTTTGACACGTCAAAGGAGGGGAGGGTGGGGGGAGGGTGTTGTCAGTTGGGCTGTGAGCTATGAGCCAATGTCTTCCTCTGGCCAGAGATAACCTATTAGACCCCCACCCCCCTCCCCTTGAGACAGGTGTCCATGACACAGATCTCACGCAGCAGAAGGACTGATGGCAAGACACAATATAATAATAATAATACACTTTATTTGTATAGCACCTTTCATACACAATGTGCAACTCAACGTGCTTTACAGTTAAAAACATTTGAACAAAGGATAAAAGGAACAAATTAAATTAAACAAGAAGAAATGCATGTGATCAACTGGGAAGGGAGGCATACTCTCACTGCCTGCAGGCAGGCAGGCAGTAGACATTTAGAAAATATGCTAGGAAGCCCCAAAGATAAACAAGTAACTCAGTCTTGGCCTCTGGAGCTGTTCTGCTCCCCCTTTGTATTCCCCACTTCCTCTGAGGGAAATAATGCTCAACTTGTGTGTGTGTGTGTGTGTGTTTCTCGCAGCTCTGCTGGAATTTAACCAGTCTGTGCTCGTGAGCCGGAAGGATCCGGAGTCGAGGAGGAGAGCGGTGGCTCAGATCAACCAGAGGCTGACCTCCAACGGCTACTGGCCTCAGGTGAGCTTAGCGCGTACCTGGTCAAATCTGGGTGGGTGGCTGTGGGCGGAACGTGGTGGAGAAGCCGTTGGAACCTAGCCTCGTGCTTCCGTCCTAATCTCCTGCGCTAGAGTTTGTCATGAAGGCGGCGCTAAACTGGTTAAAACAAGCTTAATTCGGTGGAAATCGAAATGTACGACATAAATTGATGTTGTCCTCTGGGGGAGGGGGAAACAGTTTTCTACACGTGTCAACAAACGTGTTTGCATTGAAGGTTTCCAGGCTGATAGGAAAATGTCCTTGCAAGATCAGGATTATCTCACAAGGCTGAAATCTAACCAGACCATGCTTAGGCCTCCGGACACTGTGAAACTCACGTTATTTAAGTACAATATGAAGCTCTTCTCTCTACTGGGAAATGATGACTAACTAATTTGGCCTGGGTTTCAGTAGGGCCTACTGTATGACATCCACTCATTAAAGTGCAGGGTTTTTCTTCCTCTGTGTCAGATGCTGATGTTTGCCGAGGGAACCACCACCAACGGTAGCGCCCTCATCAAGTTCAAGCCTGGTGAGTCTGTGTTTTAATGTGTGCATGTTTTTTTAAAGTTTTCTGTATCTTCTCTGTAGGGCGGCAGTATTGCATTGGGTAGAGCTTAGTGGCAGGTGATCCAGAAGTCGCTGGTTTGAATCCCGCTAACTCTTCAACAAAGTGTTGAGGTGTCCCTGAGCAAGACATCTAACCCTAAATGCTGGCGGTGGATTGGATGGCGCCTTGCATGGCAGCATCACCGTCGGTGTGTGAATGTGTGCGAGAATGTGCGAGGGGCTGTAATGTACAGCGCTTTTGAGTGGCCGGGAGGTTGGAAAAGCAGCATGAATGCAGTCCATTTACCATTTCCTTATTATTCAACGCGTCCAGACAACACGTCCAGACAACGTCTTGCTCTCGTATCGTTAGTGTCGCGATGCTAAAGCAATAATCGGTGGCAGGGATTACGGTTGGTGCAGCACAGATGGTAAAACACGTGTTCCCCTTTGGGTTCAACATCAACAACAGTCATTCAACAAGACTGTGGGGTAAGGTGTGTTTTGCTATTGTTCCACACCTTGTCTGACAGCATATCTGCATAGACGGGCCTATTGGAGGTTACTTGGACTAGGGGTGTGTGTGTGCTCTCTCATTACACAGTTTCCATCTTTGCAATGAAGTGGAATCAGTGTTTTGTGCCCAATTGTCAAGAAACCCCTCTTGAGGGACGAGACTTATTGAGCATGAATATCCGGGCATGGGAATTTCTCGTCCCGCATCACAGCACCTGTACCTCAGCATTCCTGCCTGAATGTGCACCAGCCCTGAGCTCTGCCGATGACACGGCGCAGGAATGATCGGCATGTTTCCAACTGGGTGTAGCAGGCAAAGAAAAAAAGTGATTTCTAAATGACTTTTCTTCACGTTGCATCAGTAATGTTAATTGTGTGTTGCTGTTTTTTTTTAAACGTTTCTCCTGTTGACATATATGGGTCAACAGGAGAAATGGTGTAGGTAGAAAAACAACTCTTTATCCTGTTGACACATATATGGGTATGTTGTTTACTCTGTATGCTGTTGTCGTACAGGTGCGTTCCTGGCCGGCGTGCCTGTCCAGCCCGTGCTGTTGAGGTACCCCAACAAGCTGGTGAGTGTGTGGTGGACACGTGTGGTGTTCAGGTTTGTAGACACAGGGCGAGTTGCCCTCTTGACGTCACACATGTATGCAGCCACACATTATTAGTCGAGGCAGTAACTTCCTCTGTATTTGTTTAATAAATGTGTGTGTGTGTGTGTGTGTGTGTGTGTGTGTGTGTGTGTGTGTGGGTAGGACGGACAATGACTAATAGGATAGCAAATCACCAGTTGTGTATGATGAAGATACCCTTCCCAGAATGGAGAGGAATTTAAAGATGCTGCTGTATCTTAGCTACAACATGCATACATTCGTGGAGAGTCAACGCTTTTGTAAATGTTGTCTCCTGTCCGGTGTCCATGACTACAGCGCAGCCTATAGCCTCTGGAGGTCATTGAAAGGGTTTGGTTTTTTGGTTTTACACCGCTGGCACATATCCGAATGCTGCCGTCAAAATGCCGCAAAATGAAGAGCAGCCTTTTTAGCAAGCCCCTCGTCCTAGACCCCGACCTATGTTACTGACACCTAGAGCCACGCGCTGCGAAGGCGGTGTTCCTAATGTTGATAAACAGCATTCATTCATTCCTCCCTTGACAGTACGAAGGTCAGCCTTCCACTGTTTGCCTACTGGCACGGCCTGTATGTCAGGGTGTGACTGCAGTCCCAGGTTTTAAACCTCTCACCTCGTAACAGGCGTGTTTTTGATTGTGTTCACTGTTTAATTTGTACATCTTGTCTCTCTCCCAGGACACTGTTCGCTGGACTTACAAAGGAACAACGTGGTGGGTTTACGTTTGTTGATTCTGTTTTGGTTGTCATTTACACTTAACATTTGGAGCATTTGGCAGACTCTTATCCAAAGCGGCTTACAAAAAGTACATTTGTCAATTGTAGAAATGGCTATTTGACCAGTTCACAAACAACCAAAGATGTAACATGCATTAACTGTTAATATACCATACAATTGCCAGTAATAGTTGCTAAAAGGCAACAAACAAAGTACAAACTACAAAGTACAAACAAAGTACTAATATTGAAATAGCTTTAAAAATACAGAAAAACATTGGGATTAAAAAAAACGTATTTATTTTGTATAATATTAAATAGTTTTAAGAGAGCGTCTGTTGGAAGTGCTAAGTGCTGGGAGATCAGTGGCCATATTGCTAAGAAATGCATATGGCAACAGGTTTGTATGTTTACAAACCCGGGATACAAATGTACAATTGGTGACTGTAGGACAACTTGAATAAAGCTCAAATATACCAGTGATTTTCACAAAGCGGAGACTTGTATTTGACAGTTTTCAACTCAAACTGTTTGAAGATGTTGCGCAGAGATGCACTGTGTTCACCCAAGGATCTTCGCTATTGTCACTTGTGTACACAAGCGAGGCGTAAACCTGCTCTCAGTAAGAACGAAAGGCATGTATGTAATCTATCTGTACAATCTCAAAATGTTAACGCGAGGAGTCTATGCTTGTAGCCCGTGTGAAGCTGAAAATGAGCACCTCTCAACGAAGTGTTTAGTATACTGACACAATGGACCTTTCTGCCTTAGGCTGAAAGACCTGCCCCAATTGGTTACTCTTGCTAATGTCCCACAAACGCTTGTAGCTGGCGGGACATTACATGAGATTCTCTCTTATATTCCTAATAATATGGAAGTGTGCTTTTTGCCAAATTAGTCTACCATGTCAAACAGCGTTCTACAGAGAGACATCAACTTCTTTAGTTATGGATATTCTGTAGCGTATTCACAACATGAGATCCAACACTGGCTGTAATGCGTATTCTGGCCGTTACAGAATAAGCATTAAACAGCTACGCACGTAGCCAGTAGCGGTACGAAAGGTTAATCTGCATATTTGTCACTATTTTACTTTAAGAATACGGCAGTGTGTTTGTTGATGTTCAGTCCAGCCTCCTCCCACAAACTCTAATCCACCGTTGGTTTTAGCCAACTGTGTTTTCTAGTTTGAAACGAGGACAATGAGCTCCCTGCTATACATTAGTCTGGCAGGATATCTCGTCGGAATTGCACGTTCCCGAAGCGCATCTAATGACACGCTTATAAGAGCGCCCAAGAATTTATTTAGCATTCCAGCGCCCTCTGAAAACGGATGCTAAACGTTAATCTACCCCATGGAGACCTATGATAAACTGTACAGACATCTTCTGCCGTGTGACCTGTGAGAATAGCAACCATTGAATTGACGTGTTCTGTACTGTAGCATCCCATTCAACACAGTGAGGTGGTAAATTAAGAATAACGCTACACACGCTACTGCAAGACTAGTGTGAATGAAAACGGGCTATCCTGTTGTGTTTTTACCTGATACAAGATTGGAATTAATTTGTTAATCTGACTAATAACTGCTAACAATTAACTGATTCCCAAACCCTTTTGTCTGTCCAACCTAGTTACTGTAACTAGGTTGGACATAACAGCATAGTACCAGAGACACTATGGAGGAGACATTTTAATAAATACATTTTATTGGAGCTCTATAGGAGAATTCTGAAACCGAATCCAGACAATGGCACATACCATAATCCAAAAGAGCCAATCGTCTGCTTTATACCTGCCAAGCATTAACCTATTTATCCAATCGTGTGGTTGCATTTACGTAAGCCGTCTGCCTATACGGTCAAACACTCCAACTGTTATTGGAGGATCGGTGAAAAGGGGCGGTGCTTGGGATTGGTCAAAATAGCTTTGTTTGTGGGACATCAGGCGTTGCTAAGGAAAATCCAGTTATGTGATTATTATGGATGTGTGATTGACAGGTCAGAAAGGTCTACTGATGTATGTGGTGCTATAGTGTGAATGTTAAGTGTTGGAATAAATCATTTAAATGTTAAATAATTCTGTTGAGAGTGTTTTGTTAACTAACTGTTTCTCCACCAGGTTAGAGGCACTGTGGCACACAACCTCGCAGTTATACACCAACATGACAATTGAGGTGAGGTGCTGGATATACGTTTTTATCTATTGCTTGACCGCGGGACCAGTATGAGCAAATGTCGCTAACTGACATCAAAATGATTATGTTATTATTATTATTATTATTATTATTATTATTATTATTATTTGACGTAATTTATTATTTTTTTTTACTCCTGTACTACAGTTCCTGCCAGTTTATACTCCTTCCCAGAAAGAGAAGATGGATCCCAACCTCTACGCAGACAACGTCCAGAAACTAATGGCCAGGTAGGAAATCAAAATCCCTGTCCGTTTATACGTACAGTACAAAACCATGTTTAACTAATATTTATATAAGGTATACTAGCGTGCTCATGAACTAGCATGGGAGTTGAATCCAAATTGAAAAGTCCGACCTCCTTTCTGAGCTTCACAACCTGACAGGTGTAATTTTGGGGAGAAGTTTGAAATAGACTACAAACGTGTCTGTTTTCATTTATTGTTTTTATTTTAATGTTAAACATGGCAAACATTACATAGTATTAGTGCAACCGGGTTCTGTCTCACTTGGGACGTGAACTCTGCTCTGCGTAGAGAGCGGACGCTCTACAAGCCAGGCTAAAGGGCTCTGGCATATGTCGCTAGAGCGTCCTTTGAGGTGTCTGAGGTATACCTGCGCTAACCAGCCGACCACCGTTACTCTGTTTAAACCAGGTTAACTAGTGTCTCTATCTTGTAACCCCCCCCCCCTCCTCCTCCTCCCCAAGTGGAAGAGCCTATTTAGTGGCAAAAAAAACCCTGCATTATGTCAGTCTTCCACAAGGGGGCGCCATGACCGCAGCACTGACGTGGGTTGTGCTGTTGTTCCCAGGGAGCTGGGCTTGCCGGCCACCGCCTACGTGATGGAGGGCGGGGTGCCCGTCAGCAAGCTGGGGGGGCTCTCCGTGCCCTTGGAGCCCCCGGCCAGGGACGCATTCTCGCTGCTGCACAGCCACGGGTAAGACCCCTGGCCAGGACATGCCAGTATAGCTGTTATATATATTGTTATATTTATATTTATTTAAATGCATTTCTAAATTCTTTTTAATTGTATTTTTTATATTTACATTTTTTAAAATATATTATCAAAAATTTGTGGTGGAAGATGTTTGTTTGTTAGTTTATTTCTGTGTCATACATATCATTTTATGATTTGTTGTCAGTAACTTTTAAGCAGCATCGCGGTCATTCCGTCTTGCCCAAACGTGTCACTCGACCGCAGCTGTGGCATAACACATCTCCTCGTCACCTAGGCCCACAGCGAACAGCCGAGACCCAGTTTTAAACCCCTCCTCGTTCCCCTTGTAGCCTGGGAGCGCCGGCCATCGAGGCCGGGCTGAGCAGAGTGATTGACAGGTGCCAGTTGGAGCCGGCGGGGTGGAAGGCCAACGCGGAGCAGCTGGCCTCCCTGCTAGGCGTGACTGAGAGTGGAATAGCAGCCAGCATCTGCAGCCTCTATACCAAGGTACGAAGATCCCTCCACTCCAGAGCCAGCCTTTTACTTTACCTCGCTTGGAGCAGTTAAATCGGAGCATGGAGGCCTCCCTGGAAATCAGTAAATAAAGCGCTGCACTAGCGGCTAGCTAACTTGAGTGACAATGCTAAAGGCCAATGAACGACCTCCTGGTAGTGATGTTCAGCACGAGTCACTTACATTATGGGACAAAGTGCTAATGAACTGAAAACCTCCGTCATTTCTGCGGCTGCTATAACGGTAGACTCAGCCTCTTCTGTTCATCAGCACTATGTCACACGAACAACTCATGCGGAACATCTGATACACAGACATTTCCCCATTTCAGTCTTTAAATTTTATTTTTAGCAGTAACTAACCTATTTAACCGATTTACAAACCTGCAAACAGCCAGACTTTTCCCAACAAAGTTTCCCAACGAATTTGACAAACGTAAAGGCTGTCCCTGCAGAACCACTGTAATGTAATGTGTGTGTGTGTGTGTTGCTAGTCAGTTGGTCAATCACTTCTTGTGCTGTGTTGTCAGGATGACCTCGTGGACCTGCGGCAAATCTACCTGAGCATGGCGGCGGTCTCGGGCTTCGTGAGCTTCCCGTCGCTCCTCCGCACTGCCTTCTGCGTAAGGTCTTCTGTCAATGCTCCTTAACGTACAATCTTAACGTTTCGTCGAACAAGTCCATGAAAAGATTGCTTCCATTTAATCACCAACTCCCTCCAGCATCGACTAGGATATTCATTTATAGAATGAAAGAAGAATGAATCATCTTGGAACAAGTTTAATTTTCCAATTATTACTTAAAGAATTTGAATGTTAAAGTAGAGTTGTAGTTATTATCTACCTTTGGCAATTCATACAAAATGACTTGCGTCTGTCTGTTCAGCTGTTTGACAAGGAGGGCCAAGGTAGTCTGGATGCAGTGGAGCTCTCTGACCTCATGGGGGCACTGCTGGGCCTCCCTCAGTACAACACCACGCGGCTCTACAGCGAGGCCGCCGGCGGAGGCCGGCTCACACAGGGTGAGGCCGAATGTTGACGTTTAACGCGTTTTCAATTTGGATGAGAGAATTGAATATCAGTACTTGTGCTGTTACTCAGACGTGACCGAGCCTGGCGACTGTAAAGCCCCATGCAAGCCGTTTCTTAAAGGTGGAGTCAGCGACTGAGCTAATGGCTTTTGTCAAATTCGGCAAATATCTCTACACGGTGTGCTAGCTGCCAGTGTGTGTAATCTGGTGTTACTACACAGTAGCTGTAAATGGGAACACAAAGTGGTGCAGACCGCATGACAATATGCCAAGTGTTTTGATAAGGTTCAGTTGTAAACGGTCTTTCTCCAGCATCACTGACTCCACCTTTAATCTGCCTCAGAATGGAGCCCGGTAGGCAGCAGTTGCTCAGCCGAGCGCGAGGAAACGTCAGAGACGTTTATCCCGACCGCCTAGCTTTGGACGGAACACAAAATCCTCCCTCTGTTCTATGGCTCGGTCGTCTCTTTGCCTCGCTGGCTGTGTGGTACAGTTGCATGCAGCGGGGGGCGCTCTGACACAGTGCTCGCGTCGGAGAGAGCAGAGCGACTGCACGGGTGGAATTGTATGTCGGGGGGGGGGGTTTCACCCTTTATGCAGACTGGGACGACTCAGGGCTCCGTACAAGTCAATAGGGAAGTCCACGGATTTCACTGAAACATTATTTCAATCTGAGGCCACAACTATTTCTGCAGCAAACTGTTTCGGGGTTAATTGACTGTTTCAGGCCATGCATGGTAGATTTAGCTGACTCTGCATGTGTGTATGCTCAGCCTCCACAGCAAAATGATGTTTAACGTAAGGTTATTAAGAGACCAGAACTGTTTTATTTTTGATTCCATAGAAATGCCTTGTACTATTATCTGCTCCCATGGACATGGCATTACATTGCTATCTTTGCTAGTGTGCTACCATCTCTGCTCCCATGGACATGGCATTACATTGCTATCTTTGCTAGTGTGCTAGCATCTCTGCTGGTTGGCCAATCTCTGCTAGCATGCTAACATTTCTGCCCACTCTGTCCTGCCTGCACAGAAGCACTGCTAAGGGTGCTGACCACCCATCTGGCCTACCGCAGGTTGGTCGACGAGTACCTACGGCCGGAGGAGGCGGGCTCGCGTCTCGCCAACGGGAGGTCCGTCAACAACAACATTAACACGCCAAGCGGAAGCCTCTTGTCCAATAAGAAGACGGACTGAAATGTCCAGAAGTGTGTGTGTGTGTGTGTGTGTGTGTGTGTGTGTGTGTGGGGGGGTTTATTTGTTTTGTTGTTTGTTTTGAAATAACGATTTGTATGGATATTGAAGTAACAGGAAAGCCATTTTGGTGCGTCTGCCCACTCAAAACAGAGCCGTTAATTAGGTTTGTTGTTCACAGTGACTTATTAAAAAGTGCAATATGAAAGTTGAGATCAGCGATGCTGACATCTGTTCAGACAGATGTCATGATCTGTGTTGCTGGTCAGCAAATGTTTTTTTATGCCTTTTACGTAAAGATTAACCTCATTTTAACATGGAGCTGCTGTCAAAATAAGATTTAGTTGTTTCTGTGTGTCTTTAATTATCTGATCTGTGTAGCTGACCAAATGTACATAATGTACTTTGAAACTGGTGTTTGACGTGTATATATTTTTATAATATGTATTTATGAAATGTTTATTTTATACAACTTGACTCAAATGATACTAATGTGGGTGAGATTTTTGAAAAAGCCAAGTTTACCTTTTAGTTGTTTTTTTCAATAATTTTGTTTATTTTTTATTATTTTTTAATGAATTTTTATTTTGCTCTACATTTTATCTATTAAATGGTACATTTTAATTACATGGACTTGTGTGATTTGTTTACGTTTGTGAAACCACATTTGCATTCTCGGCTGTAGGCAGCGCTCCATTATTTTTTTGGTCTTCTACGAGCGTGGTGCCGTGTTTGCCTTTCGCTCACGCCCGTGTCGAGGTCTTTAGCCGTTCCCTTCATCCTCTTGGTTATATTCGGGGAGCTCGGCGTGATGTCGAAAGGTGACCCGGAACAAGATTCAGCAGACTGTCCTGAGTAGTCCGCGAAATGCAACTCGGGGCTGGTTCGTTTGTTCGTCTTCGCCCGGGATGTCTTGCCTTTCGACTTCCGACTGCCTGGGTCAACGTCCTCCAGCGGCTGCCCCACGCGAGGTTTTGTGCGGGCCTGTCGTGTCCTCGTCTTCATCGCCTGACCTTCCTCCTCCTCCTTCGATGTCCTTCCGTGCGTGTCTTCCTCCGCGGCGTCCGCGGCACAAATCGTCCTCTGGCGCTTTGCTGTGCTCGATGAGTTCCTGCCTGCAGATGACGTGTGTTCGCACTCCTCGGAGAACTTTCTCTTCTCCGGCGCGAGTGGCCTACGTCCGCTCAAATCTTGGTCAACTGAGGACCGGCGCCGCTCCTGCCTTTCTGTACTGCTCCTCCTCGCTGTCGTCATGGGACCAGGCGATGGACCGGGGCGCTCGCCCTCCTCCGTACCTTCCTCGATCTCCTCTTGCACGCGCGGAGGCAGTCGGTCTGTTCCCATAAGTGCATCTCTTGCCGCGTCAAGATGCTCCTCCTCGTCAAACTCTCCCCCCAGTAAATGCAGGCTGGTCTCCGTTAATCCTCGGTCCACTGGACTCGCTCTCTCGTCGTCTGCCTCGACGGGCCGGTCGGCCATTTTGTAAAGCTGACAGAGTTTCGTCTCTACTGGCGACAAGTCTTGTGTCTCCGCGTCGTTTGGCAGCGCCTGTCGCTCGTCTGTTTCTAGCGGGGTTGAACCTCTCTCCTCCACCTTGGGCAGGGTTGTCTCCTCTTCTCCGGGCCCCGGGGCATGGCCGGGGTCGGCGGTGGGGTCGTGCCCCTCGTCGTGGATCTCAGGCCGTCCGTGTTGTGCTGCGGCGGGGAGGGGCTCGCTCTCATCCGCCTGCGTGCACGCCGCGGTGAGCGCACGTCCTCCTCCGTCTGCGGGCTGAGGAACCTCAACGTCTACATTGCTTGCCGCTGACGGAGCCTCGTCTGTTCGATAGGGGTCGATCCATTCAGTTTCAGGCAACGTACAGGACCCCACCGCGTCGTCTGTGGGTTCCTCTTCTGGGCCGGTAAGGACGCTGGCCATATATTCGCCATTCTGGCTTTCTTCTGTTTGTGCAGCGGAGCCGTCAGCGGTTCCGACGTTAGCTAGCTTGCAGTGATGCCTGTTGGGTGACTTGGGACTTCCCGGTGCCGCCGTGAGCGTCGCATCCGCGGCCGGGCGTCCGTCGGCCTCGGCCTGGCTCTCCCGCTCCCGCCCTGCGCTCCGCCCCGCCGGCATCTCCTCGGGAAGCGTTGGTTCTTCGCGTTCACCGGCCGGGGGCCAGCGGCCCTCCTCGTCCTCACGCGGGGAGCAGCGGGGGCTCCCTTCCGCCGCGTCAGCCGGCTGTTGTGACGGGCTGCTGCACCACCGTCCGCTCGTGGAAGGCAACGGGGGGGTGCCGTTGCCAGAGGACCCTGGTGGGCCGAGGCTGGGCGGGGAGGGCGGGAGAGGGACGTAGTGGCCGAGGGGGGACGTGGATTCAGTATCGGCCACCTCGTCCGTACCCTCTCCCCGCTCCTCGTCACACAAGTCTTCGGCAACGGGCGAGGTGTAGTGCAACTGGGAGGAGTCGCCTCGGCGACCGGGCGACCCGGCCGTCTGGTGGAAGCCAACTGTGATGGTGGAGTGGGCCCAGGAGGCGCACACGGCCATCTCTTGTGCCGAAGCCCCCTGTAGCCACAGCGCCCCCGGCAGGTCGGCCGGGTCGGCGCAGTCCCCGGGTGGGGCGGGGTCCCAAGCATTGCCGCTGTGGTCGCTGTCAAAAGACGGCCGCCGCCGCCGCGGCGGGGTCGTAAGGAGCCCCAGGTACAGGGCGACCTCTTCCTGCGGCTGTGGGAGGGCAACGCTGAGGTTGCCTCTGCTCTGGCTCTCTTCCTCCTCTGTGTTGCTGGGAGACGCCTCTGGTGACGAGGTCTGCACGGGATGTGAAGAGAATGTTAGGAATGTAACTGGTCTGCTCGCGTCAGGCATATCTGGCCGCTCGGCAGCCATCTTGGTAATGGCTCGGGGCAGTCGTCAGGAAGACCCTGTGTACGTGAATGGAGAGAGAGAGCCATAACTGCACTTTTCAGTGGTGGCCGGGACATAGCTCACCGCATGGATGGAACCACCAGTCAAATCTCAACAGAAGCTGTATAAACGGTTTGGGAAACGTTCCCCCGATGGGTTTAAACATGTTCTCCCTCTCCCCACAGGCTTTTAAAAAAAAAAATTTTAAGCAAACTAAACTAATTTCCTCAAACTGCCCACCATATTTGCAGTTATGGACATCTCTCCTAGTTCTTTTCTACTGTCTCTATGATCTCAGTACCTGCTGATTCATCGTTGCGTCCTCCAGTAAAAGGTTTGCTGGTGCTGAAGACAGGAGGGACTCGAGGAACTCCTCGCTCAACGTCGACTCGGCCTGAGACCAAAGCATGGGTTCATTGGTTTCAGTCAGTAGTGGTTACTTTGAAATGTAGTCTGAGAAGGGTGGAGGTTAAGTTGTACTATGATTACTTGCCTGTGGTGACAAGTAACTCTCTCTGAAATCTTATGCAAAACCTGGCCTGCTATATATCTTATGGTGGGGGCAATGCTCAAATTCCTGTGTGCAAAGACTAACTGCCACTGGTCAAAGCAGACCAAAAGAACTTAAGTCCGTTAAACTGGATCAATATGATGTTGTTGTTACTATTATTATTATTAGAACAGTCAACAGAATGTGTTTATGCCAATGTGTAGAACAATGTAGAGGAGCAGTGTTGATTAAACTTAAATAAAACGTCTATTTGAATCTGAGAGCGGGCTGTTTGTACACCCGTGACAACTGCTCTCATGAACTGGGCATTGTCACCAACGGGGATAAAACTGGCCTGCTACAGTATGGGTGTTTAACTGCGACTGCATACCGCTCTGACAAAGTCCTCATCGTTGCACAGCTCGTCCAAGTCTTCCCAGAATGAGCTATTCCCTAATTCCGCCACTCGTGTTTCCTGCCGGTCTTCCAGGTTTTCCGCAGGTTTTTCCTCCGAGATTGGCAAGGTCTAAGCACAGCCACAGATGCCTCATATAAATACCAACTGCTGCTAATTTTTCTATGCTGCATGTCGACAGGATATATACAAATACCTGTATATTAAATATGATCACAATGATTTGTTTTTTATCATGTATACAGTGTGTGTGTGTGTGTGTCTATAGTCTACAGATGTTGACCTTGGGACTGAAGATGTCCATGATCGCACTGTACTCTTCATAGGCTTTCCTTCCCAGAGTTGTGGTTTCTAGGGAAGACTGGCCTGGTAACACACACGTGCTCTCGCCAACGCGCTGACAGCTGTGGCTCGCCACTGCACAGGTGGTCTCTGCTGAAGGCACACAGCGAAGGGTTAAAGGGATAAGCATGATCGTGCACGCTGCGTGAGCGGAGCGGATCCAAGTGCAATTTAGTGCAGCTAGCTGCTAATGTTATTTCTATGTACACCTTTCCTCAAGATCTGAATAATCACTATGTTTTTCTATATTACATTCTGTAAGGTAATGACCGTGGATTCCTGCAGCCTGACCTTTCAACTCTGCAATTTCTGTTCTCTCTTCCATCCACACAGCCACTGCATTGGACGTGACCTCTAACTCCTCTGTGAGACCCTGACCTTTGACCTCCAGGAAGGCGAACTCAGGCACAGGCTGGTGTGGCCTACGGCGCGAAAGGCACAGAGCAGCATGTCTGCCGTCAGGTCAAGGGACAGAACGCAGCCCGTTAAAGCTGATGTAGGCAGGATTTGAGAGTTAACGCAAAAACAATGAAGGTGCCGCAATAATTCGGAAATTAGCACAAAAGACCCTCCCCTCTCACTCCACTACAAGTTGTTGTAACCTCTCTGAAAATGCTCAAATCTGTACCAAACAGTGAGCGATTCATAACAGCTCTGCCCTGAACATATGAACATACGGACATGTGGACATATGAACATACGGACACATGGACATATGAACATGTGGACATATGGACACATGGACATGTGGACACATGGACATGCCACCTACTGGCAGCAGGACATGACCCTATACATACACATACAGTGTATAGCTCCATTATGACATCATTTATTAACAATTAAATCAGTTATTCAAACTCTCTCTTGCCTATACGGTATATATTATATAGTAAGTAACATTTATCTGTATAGCACTTTCACACACGAGTCACAAATAATACAATACACAAGGCAAGAACTTTTAAAATGCAATAAACAATAAAAGGTCCAATACACAATAAACTACAGTTAAATCCCCATATCGCCAGTAATCTGGAAATAGGTGATGTTATGGGTTTCCCTGTTACAATAACAATAAAAAAAATGTCTTGGAGTTTCTGGATGACTGCTGATATTTGAAACAGAAACACTTCTCCCTGCAATACCATAGGGTGCTCCCTCAGAAGCTCCACCCCCCACATTGGAAATACATCACCAAGGCTGGGATAGTGTTGTGTGGTGCAGTCTGCACCACTTTGTTTGTGTTGCAATTTACAGAGCCAGGGCCGTATAGAAGCATGTGATTCTTTTTCTTCAACGTGCACACAAGACCTAGCGGACTGCGAGGAGATATTCTCTGAATTTTACAAACAAAGTGTATTATCTTACAATCGCTGACAACACCTTTCATTTAACTGTATATACTTTACCTGCTGTTATTCTCAGCCGGGCTCCCAGGGAGATCCAGACGCGAGCTGGACTGCTCAGGGGTGTAATGAAATCCCACTGAAGCTAATGGACTCACGCAGTGCTCAACTGGGTCCATCTGAGCTGTGAGTTGTTTGTTAACTGGGTCCATTCCAACTGTGGTTCAGATCAGCATCAGATTTGTGCAAAATAACCAGTATATTCTCAACAGGAGGGGATAAAAAAATATAGAATATATTGTAGTTTGCCAGAAGTAAATAATCACATCAAAGTATTTAGAAATATAATTTGCAGCTAGTTGATAACACAAAGGTCTTAGTTTATTATAAGGACCTTAGGTTAATTATATGCCTATAGCCCACTAATGCTACTGGTATACGTTCTATGGGTACAGTATGCTATGGATATTTTCAAAGTTTATAGGACTTTAAGAAGAAACCAACATTTGTTTATAAGTTGATTATACATATTTATTGCGCTAACATAATTTATTGTTTAAAGCCAGTTAATTAAATAAAACTATGAAAATGAAATAGCTATTTAAGAAACATTACTCACCTTTCGTATTTGTGTATTTTCTATCAGTTGATCACTTTGCCTGAATAACACTTTCAATAAGAAACATTTGTGATATCGTGATACTTGTTTAGATTCAAAGTGTGCACTACATAAGCATGGTTCTAAACACGTCGCGTCAGTCGGAGAAACTCCGTTTCCCAGAGTGCAATGTATTGCACCGCGACCTATACAGGAAATCCTGCCTGATACCGGATGATCGAGAATAAGAAACTTCTAGCACGTGGAACGGACTTGTTCTATTATCCTTTTGTATTTAATATCAAATCAACAAGCATATTTTTTTGTTGTGACATACCACAAGGTATTCATCAAGATGTTTCTGCAGTATTATTTGAACGAGAGTGGGGATAGAGTGTACACTTTGAAGGTAACTAATGACGTGCGTTTGGTCTACCCAGCCTACTAGGCATATGCATATCTGTTTAGACTAGGATATTTATGTACTGGGCACAGGGAAATTGCATCCTGCAGGCCTTTATTATTTAGCCAGATCCCAGGTAACAAATCTACAATTTGACCTAAATTGTTTTATTGTTTGCCGTTAGGATAGGTGTGCGTGTTAAAGTTTTATTAGGTTGTTTACTAGGTGTAGATTTACAAACTACTTTTGTAATTGGGATAGCAGCTGTAATATATGGTTTCTACAATATTGCACACGTTGCAATAGTTCTGTTGCAGTATGATGTTGGCATACATACGCCTATTTGACACTTTTTTGCTCTTGCGTGTTTTTTGTTTTTTTTTGTAACTCCAGAAGGTGGACTTGGAGGGTCGACCCACCAGTTCTGCCCACCCGGCCCGCTTCTCCCCGGACGACAAGTTTTCCAGGCACAGAGTGGCCATCAAGAAACGCTTTGGGCTGCTGCTGACGCAACAGCCTAGACCCATCCTGTAAACGACGGAGGATGAGAAAGATGGACTTTGGAATGTTCAGTTTGTTCTTCACCTGCGCTCGCTCGCACCACGGGGATTACTCTGAAAATGACTTGTATTCATTATATTGGCCATTGCTAGTGACTATACCAGTTTGATTTTTGATTTTGTGACATTTGTGTTATCTTCTGCTTGTTCATTTTTGTAAACCATAGTGTTAAAATGTAGGCTTTTTTTATTGCCCCTGTTTTAAATAATCCAGTATATATCCATAATTAATTTGCCCATACCGTAGGCCTGCAGTTGATGCTTACGTTGGCATATTGTCTTTTCTGTTGGTGACACATAAAAAATGTAATACATGAAACGTATTTCTTGAGTGTTTGAACTGGTGGATTGGGGTCTGGTAACGCCCTTGTTTGTTAAACAACGGGAGCCTCACTATTAACGATTTAAAAAAGAGCATATCGCATTTTCACATAAATTGTTGATATATCAATTAACTGGCTGTAGCTGTAAACAACGCGCATGCGCAAAATGCCACCTTACTGCAAGCGAAACAGGAACTCCTTAGCGCGCTCAGGTTTTTTTTGTGTTGGACAAAGTGCCGACGGACAGTATCCAGATGTAACTGGGACAACAAGGATGTTGAGATACTGCACTGAAATATTTCACGTCAGGTATGTAGTTTGTGTATTTAAAAAAAAAAAAAGGCGGTTATAGTGACATGGCGTATGTGTGTCTGTGGAGTGGACGCGGCTCTGCAGTTGTCACGTTTTGATCAGCGGCATGGTAAGCTAGGAGCTAACGGTAGCCATCAGGGCTAGCTTACTGTACCGACTGTAGATGCTGGAACCATGGCTTTATATCTATGGTAACTGCAGCGGTACCACAGCGGCGTGGCGCCGCAAATGTCTCCCACCATAGAAGTTGTCCCTTAGACCGAATAGTTATTTTTCTTAAGGGAGAGCATATTAGATAAATTTGGTTTGTTAACCTAGAAATAACCGTGCTGGTGAAAAGGCGGTTTGTATAAATGTCATCTGTAAATAGTAAATATGATATATGACAACTAGCGCGACTAGCTATTACGGCAAGTTCAGACCAAGAAATGTTGCGAAAGAAAAATAATGGGGTTATAAGCACATTAGACGGGCATTCAAATACATGAATTAATATGTACCCACCAGGAGGTTTATTTACTGTACCAATTGTAGACAAATTAACATTTTCGATGGGGGAGGCAATTTCGGCAGGACAGCTGTCACGGAGATCTGACGGCGCGGCGAAATGTGATAACATGTATAACAATACAAAAGTGTTTCGTTGATTATACTTAGTAAATAAAACTGAATATTCAAAGTCTAGTAATATACATGTTATATTTTCAGCGGTTGTGAATTTCTGGCCGGGTAGAAATGTCTTTACATGCTGCATGTCGCATTCGTTTCGGTTCTGCGGGCAACATTTGTACTAACAACGCATTGTGGCATGTTATTATTGTTGTACTGTTAGCACGGTGACCGGTTCAAGCTAGAATTTTTCTGGCAAGCTCCAATGTGGTTTATGATGGCTAGAATGTCAGTTAGCAACATGCAGCCCCAAGCAAGCATCGGTGAACCTACAGTAGATTGCTGCTGGTTTTGGTTAGGAGACCAGCATGCCTACAGTAAATGCAGGCATTGTTTCTACTGGGAGGTCCACAGAAATAAACAGATTGATAACGTTATAACCATATAACTCGTAGTGTTAGAAAGCATCTGTACAGATAACGCGTATAAACTCATCGTATGTCTTTTATTCTAGTCACTGCGTTATTGTTATTGTGTTGTTTAATTTGGGAAAGGTAGGCCAATCAAGCCTAATAAATAGCCTATAGTAACTGGAAGTTGCGTAAATGGACGCCCAGTCGCATAATGTGAACAACTTGGGCATGTTTTCATTTGAGAGATTTACAACCCTCCCGTTGGCGTTTACCCCAAAACTCGCTTTTTCCTTCGCTTATCTCTACCGAGAACAAGGTGTGGGATATTTTAACACAAAGGAGCCCGTCGCCTCCGCGTATGTAGAGAGGGAGAGAGGGAGAGAGGGAGCGCACGGCTATACTGGAGCCACAGTCCCAACCGGTTGAAACCGCTCTCCTATAAATAATTAAATTATGAACCGTGCCCAGGGCAATACCTCAGCACCGTCCACACGCGATGATTCCCATGGGTGAGTACAACTCAACAGTTGACTTTGTGACACAGGCGCCCTGACGGGTCATTTCTTTTTAACGCGTCTTTTTCTGCCACGAATACTAAGATGACTCAGTTTGTGAAGGGTGGATTACTGCTCAGTGCAGGTGGACTTTAGAGAGCAAGTAGTAGCAACAAGAGTAACGTATGATCAGAGATCGGTTAGGTGTGACACCTATGAGGAGATACTACTGCTAGCTACAAAAAAAAATATATATATCTAATCTTCTGCTTTTGTCTTCCCCCACCTATCTGTCTTTTTACCAATCTCTCTCCTCTTTGCATCACTGCATTTATATAACACAACCGCCTGTCCTGGTTTGGCTCTTGCCTTGTTAGAAGGGTGACCCGGTTCCGTATCAATAAAGACTGAGTGTTGCGTCTACTTTAGAGGAAGTAGAGAGCGAAACAGGCCGTAAGCACTGCGTGGTCAGTATTCATAGCCAAAGTCATCAAAAACACACGTTAAAGTCTAAGCCACATCCTGGTTTCCCCCTTGAGGTTAGTTAATGGAAAAGCAGGAAACTTCTAACCAGCTGACAGGGGAAGCCACACTTCACACACATTTCACACACACACACATATAGGACGGAGACACTCTTGCTGGGCTAACGCACCGTGTCTAATGTAATGTCTGTCAAACACCCAAGCAAGGCATCGACACGTTGGTGGTCAGGAGAGCACCGTTATGCTGACGGCAGGAGTAAAGCCGCTGGACGTTTAGTCGTGGACCGGCCGTCCAGCTGAGCCCGTGTGCCTGCCCCCCCACCCCCCATCATCGTCGGCCCACCGGCACAGTTCAATGGGGAGGTGCGACTGCAGGTGCCGCTTTCACCTCACCTCTACATGGGGGACAGCCTAGCTTAGCCCAGCCCAGTTAGTGTTCAGACCCCCCCCCCCATCCTTCCAAAGTGTGTCGCCATGGCGTCTGTGCGCTTCACGGTGACGCCTACCAAGGCGGAGGACCTTCCGGGGCTGTCGGACACCTCGCCGGACATCAGCTCGCGCTCCAGCGGCCGCGTGCGCTTCGGCTCGCAGGACAGCCTGCACCGCGCCCCCCCGGAGCCCACGGGCGAGGGGTCGGAGGTCGCCGGCGGGGAGGAGGAGGAGGAGACGGACTACGGCAGCACAGAGCACGGTACGCACACGCAGCACACCCCTTTACCTGCAGGGACATTGGTCTGGTCCACCTGCAGGGGAAATCTATGGGTGATGTCACAGAGGGTTTGTTCAATTTTATATATACAGCCTATGGTTCTGCCCCGACAAAATGCAGCAAAATGTTTAATTCATTGTGACAGGATGGTCTAGTGGTCTGGTTGTTTGGCTTCCAGCTGGAAGGTGTGAATGTGAGGCAAAATACTGTAAAGTTCTTTGGATAAAAGCGCTATATAAAAGCAGTCCATTTACCATGAGTGTAGTGTGCCGAACACAGACTTTGGATGTTTCGTTCTGGTACCCCAAATGCAGTTTAGATACACGTTGATTGGATGACACCTCTTATCCACCCACTCAACGAGAGAGAAAGCATACAGCTGCTAGCCCGTCGCACACCGCTCAAACAGGAAACCGTAGCAAAGGGGTGCACGCCACTTTCATATTGAGCGTGGTACACACAAACGGCACCAACCCAGCCACATGCACTGTTGGTGTACCATGGTAGTGGTCCAATCACGTACTGGCTTGTGTGTGAAAGAGTAGACCGTATATCCCTTGCTCTTAATTAGGGCTGGGCGATATGGACCAAAAATAATATCCCGATATATTTAGGTTGAATACCGATACACGTTATATACCGGTATATCGCCCAGCCCTGCTCTTAATCACCCGAGATATCTAGGTTAGCCGGTATGATGGTGAAAAGCTAATTGCGACGCCAGCTTTTTGCTAATTTGTGAAAACCTGTTGATTTCCTCTCCCAAAATGTTATAAATGCAGCATTTAGTTAATCTGAACAGAATTAAGACGATAAAACCACATTTGAGTTAAGTGTAATGGCATGGTCTTGTTTACTGTGTTTCTAAAGAGGAATGTAACCTTAATTTGTTTACCGCTAATTAACATATTTTGTATAATGTCGTAATAACAATAGAGTATTGCTTACCTAATGTAAGTATAAATGCCTGTGGATGCTCATTTTACTTGAACGTCTCCATAAAGTCCTCAACAAAACAAAACAACAATTGGATAATGGATACAAGGTTTATCTGGTGTGTGTGCATGTGTGTGCTTGCATGCGTGCGTGCGTGCGTGTGGTGATTTCATCACCACGGGGGCCCCTTGAGCTTCAGGACAACCGCATGCGAGTGAACTGGCTAAATTGCACAATTATGTTCATTATGCTTTCCCATAAAGCACTGTGGTCTGCAGTGAAGGTGGTCTGCAGTGAAGGTGGCCTGCATTTAAGGTGGTCTGCATTTAAGGTGGTCTGCAGTGAAGGTGGTCTGCATTTAAGGTGGCCTGCATTTAAGGTGGTCTGCATTTAAGGCGGTCTGCAGTGAAGGTGGCCTGCATTTAAGGAGGTCTGCAGTGAATGTGGCCTGCATTTAAGGTGGTCTGCAGTTAAATGTGTGGAATGTAGCATTTGCCACTTCAAACAGACGCTAGCTTTAGCTGGCTCACCGGGACGGGGGGGTGATTGGTGGTGGTGGGGGGGACTTGGGCAGGGATGCATAAATGTCATTACATCCGCTGATCCACTTACACAGCGGTGAGGAGACCCTTATGTGTCTTTGCTAATAAGCTGCCATAAATAGAAGTCTCGCTGTGTAATCCAATTGGTCTTTTTTTGTCAGGCTGTGTGATGTGTGTACTCACTGTAGTAGGAGAGAGAGCGAGAGAGAGAGAGAGAGAGGGGTAAGGAGGGGTAGAGAGAGAGAGTGAGTGAAAGTGAGAGAGAGGTGTGTACTGTACTCACTTTAGTATATGAGAGAGAGAGAGAGAGTGAGTAGAGGTAGAGAGAGAGAGATTACAGCATGCACATTTATCTATCTGTCAAGAGATGGTGAGGGACGTGAGGGACAGAGAGATCCTGACAGCATCTTCTAGAGGGTTCCTAATCAGCCATAACTAGCTCACTACAGTAGCCGTGTCATGCTGCCTATTTAGCTGCCTGCCTGCCTGAAACACAAAAACAAACATCGGCTTTTCTTGCTGTTGGGGCGAACCCGTCGCGGTGTGCCGAGCTACAGGTCATTCGTAGGAAGAGGCGTGCCCGGCGGCGGCCATGTTTAAAGGCCAATAAAGCTTCCCCGTTGATGACGGGACTGTCGGGGCCGTGGCTTCTCAGCCGGCGGTGCTGACAGCATAATAGCCTAGGGAACGTCATTTAACAGAGAGGTTCCAATGGACGGCATTTCCTCATTTGTGTGTGTGTGTGTGTGTGTGTGTGTGTGTGTGTGTGTGTGTGGGGGTCTAGTATGGCCCCCGAGGAGCCTCTCGTTTAGCTAGCATCTAGCAAGACGGGCTAACGTGCCAGAGCGTTTGCGCTCTGCATCTGAGCGCACCGACTGTCCTGCAAAACCGGTCGGATGGCAGATCTCCCAGTCAAACGTGAAGCGTGTGTGTGTGTGCCTCACTTTGCATGTTTAATATTTGTTATTGTTTGTATTGGGGTGTGCGTGTGTGTGTGCGTGCATGCATGCAGTGATGTGTGAGTGTCTGTATCGGAGCAGGAAGAGAAAATATTATTGCTGACTCAGCTGCTACTGATGCAGGCGTCCATGCTGACTTGGGTGGAAATGGATCTGTGTGTGTGTGTGTGTGTGTGTGTGTGTATTTGCATAAGTTGACAGAGTGCAGTTTGCTGAGTCTCTCAAAATCTCAGTTCCTCACCAGGCAGGCGGTGATGTAGTGTTGCTTTCTGGCCGCTTTATGGACGGTTGTCTGGCTGTGTGTCTGGATGTTTGGCTGTGTGCACAAGATCCATAACTGTGTGTGTATGTATGTATGTATGTGTATATATACCCTTCTACACTCCAGTGCTGATTCATTTATCTGTACACTGATTGCGCAGAGAGAGAGGTGAGAAGTGTGTAACTCCAGGTCTCCCAGGACTTTCCTGGTAAAATAAAAATAGACAAATAAACTGGTCAATGTTGATGTTGCATCAATGCGTTGGCAACATTCTTACTGGAACTTTAAAGTGTAACCGAACCCCAGCTCTGCTGAGCCTGACTCCACCCACTACAACTTTGGAAAATGCGTCAAGGAGCTGTGTGAGGGGAGGGGAAGGGCTTAGACGGGGACCCCCATTAACATTAACGTTAACATTTGAATTTGATGACGTATGAGCGTACCGGAGAAAACCAGCCAGGTGATTGTTAACGGATATGACGTGTAGTTCTGTTTTCAACGCATAAAACGCTGATTCTCATGTGTCTCATCACAGATCAATCATATTACTTTGTTTACAGCTCAAATAACACGTTTTAGGGTGCAGTTACACTTTAATGAGAGAGGGAGAGAGAGAAATAGACTCTGTGTGCATTCATGTGGCTCGCATCCTTGACTGTACCCGGCTGCAGTGACGGAGATAAATGGCCTGTGTGGCGCTGCTTGTCTGTCAGCCACAGTGTTCTGATATATTTATTTTACTCGGCAAGAAAGCCTGAAAAGCCTTTACCTAGATTCTGATTGGGGGAAACGCTAGCGGTAGGTCCAGCGGCTACACCAAAGAGTCCACCAGCGACCTGGCGATTTCTGTCGATAAGCAGCCGCTCCCACACGCACGAGCGAAAATCGCTGCGGTGAAGTTCTAGCTTTACACAGTTAATACTGCACAGCCCTGGCTCTGCAAGTGGGAACACAACACTATCGCAGCGTCTGGGGGGCGGAGTCATAGAGCATAAACCGATCACACAACACATTGTAACTGGGTGTGCCCTTTAACCCTTGACCTCGTCTCTTCTCCCCTAGGTGATGGAAGTGCCAAAATCTCCAGTGTTTACATGAACAACACGCATGGAGTGGACGACGACGACTTCTACGACCGAAACCTGGCCTTATTCGAGGTCTGCACACACTGGCCGATAGATGACATGCGCTGTTACGCAGCCCCGTCACAAACGCACCATTCATACAAACTAAATACATGTGCGGGGAAGGAAAACGTAATTGTTTTGCACCTGTGGCGTCTGTTTAACCGTTCACGGTTCATGTGGAACAGTAATTGTTCATTGGTCACGGTAACCGGTCTCTTTCTCCTCTTGTCTTCTCTCCTCCTTCCACCCCTACTCTCCCCCTCTCTCCTCCCTGCTCTCCTCTGACCTCCTTCTCTCCCCACCAGGAGGAGATGGACACCAGGCCAAAGGTGTCCTCCCTGCTCAGCCGGCTGGCCAACTACACCAACCTGACCCAGGGGGCGCGGGAGCACGAGGAGGCCGAGGCCATCGGGGAGAGGAGGAGGCCCAGCAAGGCACGAGCGCACGCACACACACACGCACGCACACACAAACCTGAATAGAACTCCATGGGATAAAAGCATCTGCTTGAATTACCTAATTATGGGGGGAGGAGTAGAGAACAGCGTCATGATGTCCGAGTCAAATGGTCAAATTCCCCTTTGGTTCACATGTGATCTAGAAGGTACCGGGTAACATCTATGTGCTGCTGGGTGATGTAAATATACTGTTTCCCCCATACCGACGCTGTGTCCCTGAGAGCTGCTAAGGCCTTTTCACACATTGTTCCCGGTTACATTTCCTGCATGACCGCGCAGGCACAGCTAGTGATTTTACTCCATTCACACATAATAACGGCATAGTTAGAGTAGCCTGGACCGTCCAGCAGATGGCGGTAGCTATTGCAACACTTTATGGATGCTGCCAAGTGCTGTACACCAGGGCTGTTAAACTCCAGTCCTGGAGGGCCGCTGCCCTGCATGTTTTAGATGTCTCCCTGCTCCAACACACCAGATTCTAATGAATGGAAGCCCGATAACGGCCCATTCATGTGAATCAGGTGTGTTGGAGCAGGGAGACATTTACAACATGGAGGGCAGCGGTCCCCCAGGACCGGAGTTGAATAGCCCTGCTATATACAAATACAAGTGTTTAGACTTTTTGAGCTCACGTTGCGTTTCCACATGAAATACTGTATGCAGCACATAATATCCGTTCTATGTATCTACTGCTGCTGTCGTCATCATTTTAGCCCAGGCTATATATAGCCGACGTTTGTCCAGAAGCCCTGTTGCGGTACAGTCATTTGCTGTGCTTAAAAATAGGCCTAGTGTAAACGTTTTAGCTTTGTGTACTAAAGGTAAAGGTGCTTTTATTGTCACATACACATACAGCAGGAACGGTGCCTGTAAAATGCAGGGATATACAGCATGTGTGTGTGTGAGTGACACGGTGCTCCTTGTGTGTGTGTGTGTGTGCGCGTGTGCGTGCAGGCGCCCCAGATGGGCACCCTCATGGGCGTGTACCTGCCCTGCCTGCAGAACATCCTGGGGGTCATCCTGTTCCTGCGCCTGCCCTGGGTGGTGGGGACCTCCGGGGTGCTGCAAGGCCTCTGCATCGTGTTCATATGCTGCTGCTGTGTAAGCACGCGCGCACACACACACACACACACACGTGCGCGCGCGCACGCACATACGCCTTTTATAGGTTGTGCTGAATGGAACCTATTATTTGTTTCTCTCTGTCTCTCTGTCCTTCTGAATCTCTCTCTCTCTGTCTCTCTCTGGGGAGAAATGGTTTCAAGTTTTATGTTGTAAGGTGAGAATTGTACCAATAAAGGCTTTATTTAAGGTCTCTCTCTCTCTCTCTCTCTCTCTCTCTGACTCTCCCTCTCCAGACGATGTTGACAGCCATATCGATGAGTGCCATAGCCACCAATGGGGTCGTACCAGGTAAGGTGGTCGTTGCTAACCTGGCCGGCCAGATGGGTTTGTTACACACAACCGTCTCGGCAGCCGTCCATTGAAACGGACATTTAAAAATGGCACTTTCAAAAAATACATGGCAGGATGGTGATTGGACGAACCTGTGAACCGGCGGAGCCAGTTGTTAATTAAATCAGATTCAGGCTATTCTTTTTGTAATTAACTGATACTAGCACTATGTTCACTTAGGAACCACCATTGTTGCTTTCAAATTGCTTTTGCTCATCCATACACCTATTGGATGTAATGGTTGTCAAGACAACCAGTCCCGTATCTGTGTCTTGCTGCGAACAACTAACCTGACATGCCAGATGAAATTGTTGTCACATGTCCATCTGGAGAGTCGTACATTTAAACTGTTTGTGAATTGGCTGTACGAAAAAAAAAAGACTTGGCAGGTGATTGGATGAACCATCTGGTCGTTTTCTCTATCGGCACCATGGTCGGCACACCTAAACCACGCCCGCATAGCTATAAACACGACGCTGATTGGAAAGTTCAGTTGCTACTCTGACACATTCAAAATGATTCTGAGGCTTTGCAGACTGATTCTCACGGCGACATTAAACTGAAGCTCGCAAAAAACCAAGCCAGGACAAAGAAAGTTGAAAGCTGATGTAATCCTTCTTCCTACCTTGCCCAATATCTGGAGACAAGACACTGTAGTCTGTTTGTTTGTTCCACGTCTGTGTTCAATCCCCAAGGCTTGTTTTGTGTATTCACACATCTTGTTCAGGAAGAATAAATCTCCACAAATCAGCACCCCGTTTTACGATTCACAGTTGAGATATTAAAGACTGCGATGTGTTACAGCGCTGCCGGAAACCCAAGCTCCAGCTCATCTGTTTTGAAACCCCACTGTCCACAGAGTTCAATGTTTGTTTAACGCAGGTTTCAATGACAAAGGTAATCTCGGTGATAAAGTAGTAGTGTATCTTTTGAAGTGCACATGACAACCTTGAGAGTGACCTCCAGACACAAATGGGGGCGTGTCCCTGTAATGGGTGTAATTGAGTGCGCACACCCTAACTCTGAATGAGCAAGCAACTTATTTGAGCGAGAGCAGAAAATCCGTGCAGCGTAAACCTGAATGTGTGCATGTATCTTTGCAAGAGAGGAAAGAAAATAATTAAGTGATTAACTAGAGTGTAAAACACAAACCCTATAGAGGACCAATGCTCTTTAAGTCTAGAGTAGACAAAACATATTCTATAGGCCTATGTATGATTAATACTATAACGTTTTTGGTGTTTGTGTGTCCCTCTCTACTTACATAATGTCAGCGTGCAGCCTTCCACCGTCTCTGAAACGCCCCCAGCCACATAACTGTATCCCAAATGTCATAGTGCGATGTTGACACATCCCCTGTGACATTTTGATGATGAGATGTGCCAGAATAACACACAGTAACAGAAAGTGATTTCTAACACGTCTTATGGTGACAGGCGCACAACTCCTTCCAAGCCTACTGACCAGTATTATACGGTTGTTAACAGTGTTGGTGAAGAACCGCTTGCTTTCCCTCAATACCACAGGGGCAACACATAGAGGTCCTGTTGAGGGTTTATCTTGATAACAAGAGGGTTTAATGGATAACAATAGCATATCTATGACAGCTTGTATCTTTACACACATTTTGTGTATTCTTTTGAATTTCGGTGTGGGCTTGGCTGTTTTGCTCAAGGGCTCCGTGTCAATAGGCAGGCTTTACCTGCATTTGTGTGCAGACCCTCTCTGATGTAAAACCCTTTATTTAGAGGTCAGTGGTAAAACCATTCCTGTTGAGCCGTTTGTTTCGCCTTAACAAGTCGATCATACTGTGTAGGGCATATCAATGTTTGCATGGTTTGTTATTAGGCATTAGGCATCAATTAGCCTCATTAGACCGTCCTGATCTTGCGAGCTACAGTTAGATTTTTTCGTGATTATCAATCTGGAACCCCTTAATTCAAAAGCACCTGTCAGAAAGGCAGTGCAAATAGTATTTTATACTGCCTTGCATATGGTTGGACTACCTACATCCATCTCACCAAACCAGACAAAGTTAAAAAATAACTAGAGCGCCGGTGGAAACCTATATGGATGACATAAACTGATGTTGTCATCTTGGGACAAATTTAGTTTTCTACACTGTTTTGCATTGACGGGTTCCAGACTCATAATGGCAGTGAAATTACACCGGAGCTTGTGAGAGTGATTAGGATGTTATGTTGGAGGAGTCCCATTAGGTGATCTTAATCAGAGACACTATTTAAGGAGACGGGACACTTGTAGAGTTGTGAATGGAGCTCTATGGGAGAATGCTGAAACGACAGCTATGGCAGTTGGAGGAATATAATCCAAATATTAACACACAACATAATCCAAAAGAGCCAATCATCTGCTGTATAACTGCCAAGCATTAACCTGTTAAACCAATCATGTGGTGGCATTGAAGAAAGCCACCTGCGTATACAGTCTTCCTAAATAACTGCCCGGGGCGTTGTAAAGATGGCTGCCAGTGGCGAGACTTGCCTAGAAGGACATTGCCTTAATGTCACTGACACAGTCTGCTCCCTGGAAACCATGCCCAAATCCTGTAGAACGTGTCTCAAATTGCCTTAGCATATTAAACACATAGATTAAACTTCATCAAGTATACGTTATAAGTAAATAAACAAATATGAAATGTATTGTAAGATACACATATTGCATTGAGTCTTAAAAGACTCTTGTAGGCACCGGCAGCTTGAACCAATTTCCAAAACACATGACTCCAAAAACAATGCTTTATAAATAAGTCAGAGAAATGCTTAAATTGGCAGATCTAGTTCCAGTTCTAGCGGTAACGTCTCGTGTTCTAGACCACCCTCCTGCTGCCTAATGGAGGGAAATATCAGTTGTGTGCAAACACTGCTTGAGCCCAGGCCCGCTATGTCATTAAACAAAGCTATGCTTAATCCTTCTACGAGGACTCGCTCTCTCTCTCTCTCTCTTTTGTTCTCTCTTCCTCTTGCTATATCTTGTCCTCACTCTCTCTCTCATTCACTCTCTTTTGTCGGCTCACTTTCTCTCTCCCTCTCTGTTAACATGGTGTTGTTACTTAACCACCTGTCCTTCTCGTTGTATTTCCACCCCCTCACCCCAACCTCCCCCGCCATCTTGTGGTTTCTGTGGGAACCCACCTTGCCCCCCCCGCCCCCTCCAGCCGGAGGCTCCTACTTCATGATCAGTCGTTCTCTGGGCCCGGAGTTCGGGGGTGCGGTGGGTCTGTGTTTCTACCTGGGGACCACCTTCGCTGGAGCCATGTACATCCTGGGGGCCGTGGAGATCCTGCTGGTAAGGTCCTGTTGTCGTGGTGTTGTTACTGTTGTTACAGTGTCGTTACTGTGGTTACTGTTGTCACGGTGTCATTACTGTTGCCAATGTGGTGTTACTGTGGTTACTGTTGTCACGTGTTTGTTACTGTGGTTACTGTCGTCACTATGGTCCCTTTAACCAGATAAAGGACTAATTGAATTCAAATCTTTTTTACAAGAGGGACCTGCCAAGAGGGCAACTGTGGTCACCATGTGGTCACCATGGTCACAGTTGACACCACAGGGATAACGTACAGTAGTCCCAGCGGGAAGGTCCGGCTAGCTAGCTAGCTAGCCTGACCTGGACGTCTTTTCCCCTCCTCCCCCCAGGTGTACATTGTGCCGAGGGCGGCCATCTTTGTCCCCGGGGAGGACGACGAGGGGGCTGCCATGCTGAACAACATGCGCGTGTACGGCTCCCTGTGCCTGCTGCTCATGTCTCTGCTGGTGTTTGTGGGCGTGCGCTACGTCAACAAGCTGGCCTCCGTCTTCCTGGCCTGCGTGGTCGTCTCCATCGCCTCCATCTACACCGGGGCGCTGGTCTCCGCCTTCAGCCCGCCAGACTTCCCGTAAGCCCCCCGGCTTGTTTTGTGTTTCATTTTTTTTTAAGTGCAATACTGATGCTCTTGTTGTGAGTGAATAAAAAGGTATAGTAAGTAATTCTCGAGAACGCTGGCTAAAAAACCTTAATCAAAACCAAAAAAGGCCTCTCCCTTCAGTGCCATAGGATGCTCCCACATTGGAAACAAATTGCGAAGGCTGGGGTAGTGTTGTGTACCAGTGTTTACTATTTACACCACTATTTACTTAGTCACGGCTAGGGCTGTGCGATAATGACCAAAATATCATAACCCGATATAGGTCTACTTCCAACAGAGTGAGTGCGTAATTGTGTTCATTGTTACCATAACTACACTCCATCCATGCGCGTTGAAAAGTGTGTTTAGCTGTTTAAATCGGGTCTCGGAGCTGAACACAAACACACTCCCATATTAGCCACCACAGCTAGCTAAAGCTAACAGGTAAGACACTAGCAAAACTGGTGGAAAAAATGCCGGCGAACGATACATGCTCGTATGGTCAGAATGACGGTCTCATATGGTTAGAGGTGGATGAGCCGTTCGATCACGCCGCCAGCCGGCTTTCAAATTGTGCTGCGTGTTTTTGCAATTACGGTAAAAACCTGTGTTTACCATTCTCTCACGTGAAGCTACAATGTACGCCGTCACAATATTACGCTCTCTATAGTACAGTAACATTATACATCGTTTCATATGGCTAGTAATCTAAATATGAAGTTATAAGAATATATCTGTATAGCCTAACTTTTAAAGATATATTCCATTCAAAATTAGCTTTGCTCATATCTCCATATTCTAGCCTAGTTATGCTGGTTGTCCTTCTCGACCTTGAATACCTCCAGATTAAATATGGAGACGTTTTTACATGAATGGGGAAAAAGTGTGGAAAAAATACAATATACCTATGATGTAGATGTCGCCCCCTAGTGTTCACATTGCGTGTATAGTGGAGAGGGGCAGCCTCGCCCTCTGAACCACAGTGAGGAGAGATGACGGCAAAGCTCTGAATCTGTTACACAGAGCTCAAATAAACATAATATAGTCTCTACAGCTTTTTGTAATGCATGATCGCCTTATTAACGTAACCATGACGCCACCATTTGCGATCATAGTGTTGTGAAACATGCGTGTTTTTTGTGTTTTTTAAGATAACTCTTCTGAAAGATTGGCTATTCTAGGATATTGACAGACATAGAAACAAAATACAAAGGTAGGGAATTTAATGGAACATTTTCACCATCCTGGTAGGCTACACCCTGGTTGTCCGAGCGTATCGTCCATGTGTTTTGCCAGGTAGTCTAGCTAGCGCGTTTTGTTTACTTTGCAGCAGTGGCACCGATGCACCGTGCAAAATACCCAACTTGTAGGCTGGCAGGTTTACTGCCTCACCAATTGTTGTCTGATCGCGAGCCGTGCTGCTCCGTGCTCTCTGCTTCATCACTCCGCCTCTCAACAACACGGTGGCCCAGTGGATAGCACTGTGGCCTCACAGCAAGAAGGTCCAGGGTTCAAACCCCAGTCGACCCGGCCTTT
>JAODTR010058542.1:0-17206 GCA_025399935.1 Amblyopsis rosae
ATAGTCCCCTCACTCGCGAACAAGACCCCGAGGTACTTAAACTCCTTCACTTGGGGTAAGGACTCACTCCCCACCTGTAGTAGAAACCAGTGATTCCTTTTTTTTTTTTTACATTTGGAGGCGCAGATTTGGAGGGCTGCCACTCATCCCTACTCAGTCAACAACACATTTGTGGTCAGTGTAGATACTGAACTAGTGCAGAAATGTGGGTTTAGGGGTTCTATATCACAATCAAGGAGTATACAGTTAATTAAATTGTTCTGCATTAAAACAATTTTTCCCTCCCTTAATTGTAAAGCCAAGCTTGATTTGTTGTTATCTTCCCATAAAGGCTAACTGACCAATGCAGGCTCTGCTCGATAAAGAATGGCCTCATCGTCTGTCTCTTTTAACCACTTAGAGGTGAAGACAAGAGGTTGGATGGCTGTTGGCGACGACGCAATTCCCTGCTCATCATATAGATGTGGACAGAGGGAATACCCATATATTCCCTGGGAAAAGTGGAGAGATTCATTCAACGTCTCCAGTTTGGACTACATGTTATTCTGTCATAATCTGATTTATTTTAATACATCATTTGACTTCAGAATTATTAGTAGGGAATGGGGGGAAATTATGTTTTAGAAAAGATTTTCAACTCAAATGTGTGTAGAAAATCAAATAAAGAATGTTTGAATTAAATAGTATACATTTGTAATTATTAGATAGTATATAATGTCATATTATGACAGATTCTCGAGCGTTAAAAAACATTTTTTAGTAAACATCTTAATCTGTCCTGCATGTAGCTAGAAATAGATATAGAAAGTAGAGGTATGGTGTGTTACAGCGGTCGGATTCAATTTCAACAGTAAATAAAAATAAATAAAAAATGCCCAGAAGTACATTCCACATCCCACAGAAGAGATGATAAATTCTAGAGAGGCTCCCTGCAACCCTGTAATCCACCTAACCTTGGCGGGCCCAGAGATCTCACTGTGTAATCCAGAGGCAGATCCAATACAGGAGAAATGCGGATCAAAACCCCCCTCTCGTTCCCCCCGAAAGAATGTTGCCGTGTCAACACACACAAGGCTGTCTGGCGCAATAAACACACTGTTGGACAGACCCAGTATTTTGGCAGGTGTCCAAATGCCTTAAAATGTGCAAGGAGTAAATAAAAAGGTAAATAATAGATGATTATGAAACAAAAGCGTTGTATTTTACATGGCTATCCCTGTAGTCGTAGCGTTGAGTATAACCATGCAGCCTCTGTCGACTGTCTATTCATGCATTCACAATTCAAGCCATTTGTAAGAAGAGCCCTGTAACACTAAACATGCATGCCCATACCTTTACATACACACATGAATAATTATACAATATGCAAATCACGCAGTGTTAGCCTTGCCAAATCGCCATTAACAGTCACTCATTTATTTACACACTGACAACAGCAATAATGGTAATGGACTGGATTTGCTTACAGGCAGCGGTTTGGACACTCCTATCTGGACCGTGCCAAGCTGGGCCCCCTTCAGGGCCTGGACGGCGTCCTCCAGACTGGCGTTCTCCAGGTTGGTGGCGTTGACGAACATGAGCCGGTCGCCTGGCAACAGCCGGCCGTCACACTCGGCCACTCCGCCGGGCACCAGAGAGCGAATCACGATCACCGTCTTGGCAGGGTCCAGAGGGTCCTGTGGCAGACCCAGTGTTACGTTGATAGTGCACATAACTTTATTACTGTGAAGTAAAGGACTCTGACTCCTTAAAGAGCATATTCAATGTGGAAGGGTTGGACTCTTTTGTTGATGTAGATGGCAGCTATTCAAATTTTCACAATACATAAACATTCTTTCATATCTATTGCTGTGTGGATCTTACTGTGAAGAAGAATTTAAAGTGCTTCTATATGTGATTTTCTACCACTAGTTGTTACACTAAGCACACAAGCATCCGATACCATAAATAAAGTGTAACTGCACCCTAAATAGTTTTTGTTTTTTGCTGTAAACTAAATAATAAGACTGCATTGTGATGAGAAACAAAAATTATGGTGTTAATATTAACAAAAGTCCAGTTTTTATAAAAATGTTATCGTCTGAAAATGGTTCTACGCGTCATATCTGGTGAAACTCGCCCTGGACTCCTTGTCGCTAATGCGTCATCAAATTCAAACGTTAATGTTAATGGGGCCCCCTCACTCAGCTCATTGACTATGTTGTAGCATTGTTAAAAGTTGTGCAGTGGGTGGAGCCAAGCTCAGAGCTGGTGTTACACTTTAAGACACACACACACACAAACACACTAATTAGAATGTGCTGCAGGCCTGGTTATGTAAACAACGAACAGAGGAGCTCTGATTAGAACACACACAAACTACCTTTACGTAGATAATAGCTGTTTGCTGTTATATTAATATTTCAAATAGCACCTTTAAACTAATCTATCTATCATCTCTGACCAGGACCCACCTGGTAGTCCAGAATGCTGAATCCCAGTCCACCTTCTCCTTTCTCCAGCTCAATGTTTTGGATCTCTGACTCCCACATGGCCAAAGAAGAGCTCAGTGTCTCCTCCATCAGTGTCTCTCTCACTGCCATCACCGCTTCCACCTCAGAATCCTCGCCGACCAGCAAACTGTCGAGGTCTATTTGTTTCTGAGTCAAACCCCCCCCCCCCCAAATCTTAGTGCTGCGTACAAATACAACTCCTTTCTCCCCAAAAGCCCATAGGCGGCTGTACTCTACTTCCCTTTCATAGGGTGCTGGCAGGTGATAAAAGGGAAACATCTGTGGGATGCTCGAGCCTGAGAATGTTATCACAGTTTGAGCTGTACAGATAAAGCCCTCTCACCCCAAAGGGGATTCCTTGTTTGATGTACAACATACCTCTATTAAATGTTGTTGGCTACTGCTGTTGAGGTATTGCTCGATGGATTGGTGTTAATAAACTGTCTGCTGCATCTTACCGAGCCCAATCCATCAGAGCTGGCAAGCCAGGAGAGCAATGGCCTGACTTAAGCTAATAAGCGTTCATGGGAGTTGGACAAAGGAGGAGGAATTCAGAGTATTTCCCTCCAATCACATAGGTGGGGATATAGAGTTTCCTACTGTGCTTTTCTTTCTCATTGATTGTTTATATAATGTCATTGTTTTAGCTGCACACAATTCGCCCATAGTTTTTATTTTTTAAACACAGCTGCGTACTAAAGGGCCTAGAAGCTCTGAATGGGAAGATTATATATATTTATTTATCACAGTGATAACTGCAGAAATATTGATGAGTGAACCTTTAAAATGTTAAGTACATGCTATTGCTGTCAGTACCTGTATGGTGGGTTCTGTAGATGACGCCTCTGATTGTGGCTGCACATCATCCATGTCAGTCTGCAGATGAAGGGTGGGTCTACAGCAGGCCATGCACACAAACACAGGAAGCTCCTTCAAGAGCCTCACCACTTCCTTGTGGCTCTCGCCAATCAGGGAGATTCCATTAACCTGGGTGGGAGAGAACTTGTTTCAATCGTGAGCAGAGGCAAGGGACACAAAGGAATTGTTATTGCCACTTTCTACACAGGGTTATGAGGCGGTCTAGTGCTTTTACTAGCCTGGCATGTCTTTGGCACCCATTGCAAACGCTGTGTAAGTACAAAGGACTCGACCTCAGCCAATGATTGAACCCATCCAGTGAATTGACTTGGCCTGTTGAAATCTGTTTGCCCAGTCTTACTCTAAATGCATCTACTGTGATCTACAGTATCCGGTAACCATTTCTGAACCATTCTCGACATAAATATGAACTATTACGTGGCGAAACCAGGCAAAGGTGTAGCGCCTACGTCAAGGTCGTTCCTTGTGAGTGACCTCTACCTCGAGCAGTTCGTCTCCGCTGAAGAGGTTGCCGCAGCGACCCAGGGGCCCCTCGGGGAGAACTGAGCGAATGTAGTGGTGCCCGCTGTTGACCTCCAGACTGATGCCCAGGCCGCTGCTTTCACTGAACTTCTCCACCTGGGCCACCTGGCATGGGAACACGTAACACAGCAGGTTCACTCTGTCTCCAGCGTTGTTATTTTTACTATTCCGATGACAAATCGAGTTACTCCAGCGTTTCTGCTCCCATTTACTACAGTAGACGCGTTAACCGTTATGCGTTCTAACATTAGCAAGCCTGAGATCTGGTTCAGGTTACGTGTACATTGTGTGGTTATGAAGTATGGACTTACTACGACTTCATTGCTGGGACCCAGAATTTCCTGCCACTTTGTCATAAGTTTCTGCTCTTCAACAGCTGTTAGTTTGACACCTTGGGAAGAAAACAAAGCAATAAAGAAATATCCGACTTTCACTCCACGACGCAAGACAACACGGTCGAATGCAGATGCGCAGCATGCCATTTAACGGCAGGCAACTGCAACATAACTATCAAACTATCGGCGAAGAGTCATAAGAAGGCGGGGAGAGGAGTCCCACATCACAGCAAACTTTTCCTCAGCCCGTGCTACAAAATAGAAAATGATTGTGCTGTCTGGAGAATTACCACCAGCTCCCCTCTCTGTAGTTTATGCACTTCTCAGGGACAGAGCGAGATGCTCGCCAGTGTAATCCAGAGAACAATAGCCCATATCCGGCGGACCGGTATCCATTATCTCTGTCAGTGTGCTTAGCAATAAGCTCCAAGCCTCCTACCGTCTCTAGCCTCTGTGTCCTCTGTTAACTGATCCTTGGCTGAGCTGACATGCGATCCTTCACTCAGCGACAGCAGCGCAGGTATCTCATCTGCAGCGACTGCACACAAGGCAGACAAAGAGTTAGATAGGCAGGGCCGCGCATGAACATACGCACATTCACCTGCTTGGCACAGAAACACCGGTCGTAATTATGACAACCTCGTATAAAGACGGTCTTGCCTGCTACTTGCCTGGTACCATTTTAGAGACACTGTCTGTTGATATTTACTACTTCTGTAATTACAGACTCTATTTAGATCAAGATCTTGATCTAACAGGGTGGAGGGTTCTGGGATCTTACTATAGATATGTGGTTATGGTTAAGGGATCTAAGATAATTCCTCCCATGGGATACATTTATGCTGAGGATGACTACTTCGATAACTGTGCTGCATTACTGTCAACAGTGCCATTCTCTAAGACTAACTCTACTTTCTACTTAATCATTTACTGTTCTGTTGATTTAAACGGACAGTGTTGTGTTTTGACTGTCAAAACCTTTTGTAAACAACATTAAAGGTGCTCTATAAACTATATAATTATTATTATTATTATTATTATTATTATTATTATTATTATTATGCTGATTCGTTCTTTATCCCTGTTGGAGCCTATAGCTACCGTGAGCCTCCTCCTCGCTCCTCTTCCTCTCCAGCTCCGTGGTGGGGGGAATGGCGGAGGATGGGGACATGACGGTGATGCTGGGGGCCATGACCGGGGGGATCTCCTCGGGCCGGAAGCCCCGGCGTACCAGCTCGAGGTGGACGGTCTGGCCCGTGTGCCGCAGCACCTCCACCGCCTGCTGGTTGGTGTAACCCTGGATATTTACTCCATCCACCTGTAGGGGGCGACGCGGTGCACCGGCGTGTTTAGGCAAGAGACAGACCTTGTCGAGTGCTGTCGGGGCAGCATCTCATACGCACAAAACAGCACAGCATTTCTGCACAGCCATCTATTTTAGTAATTCAGGGTGTTGTTTAGTTAAGCAATTTAGGCCAGTTACAAGCCGCGCACAGTTAAATAATTCAGGCTAAATTGACAGTCCATTAAGGGATTCTTATGTTCTGTCTCAAAGAACATTAGCAACAGCATTTAAGTTTTGGTTTTAGATTTTAGAGTTTAAGGAGCACACCAAAACAGATGAGTTAACACAAACACGTAATATTAAATCAAGAACAGGTTCAGATAAACGAAAAGGAAGATTTAGCATTCTCACATTACAATCAATTCTTACTTTGTGCCGGAGCACGCTCCGCCACCTCAAATTGGGACCGGCACCTATTTGATTGGATCCAACACCTAATTTTCTGTCAAAAACTAATAAATAGCCACTTCTTCCATATGCTATAAATTACTTGTAAATCACTTGTTGATGCATTTAAAATCTGATTTAATACAAGAAAGGTGCGATCAATGAGGGCATGCGCAGTGACAAGGTAGATCAAAACATGTATGGTAGTCAACAGCGAGAATACAATTATTTTTAGATTTCGTTTGAATTGTGAAACAAAGTACACATACGATGTGTGTCTATATAAAAGATTATTGTTCAAGTCAAGAACATTGCAGTTTGTTGTGAAACTATAAAGTAATATTTAGTTTTGTGTCTAACAGCTCAGTGATCTACAGCTTTCGTCTCGCACAACACACGTCACCAAAACAATGCTTTCTTCGGTTTGAAGATTGTCGCGGGACAACGTCATGGCGCTTAAGGTTAATTTATGCTTCTGCGTCGCACCTACGTAGCCGTAGGCTCCCCGTTGTCACCTACCCTACGGCGCAGGGAAGTACTGAGAGCCTATATGTAATGTTTATCATTGCCGTGGCAACCACAACTCTTGCACAATGTTTTTTTTCTCCCTCCCTTTATGCATCTACAGAACTGCTGCTAAACATTTGGGGTCCATAGTGCATACTTATTAAATGTAAATAAATAAGTCTTTGTTAGATGTATTTAGTTTATTATTTTCAGCTATATATCAACTACTGATCATGGTGTCCGATGTGCTCGAGGCAATGATTCCTTTTTGTGCGTGTGTGTGTGCGCGTGTGTGCGCGCGTTCCGAGACATATTTCCTCCCCCTCGAGTCACCAGAGCAGCACCCTCTCTGAGCTCCGGGACCTCATGGTTTACAAATTAAGCCCTGATTACAATCATTCAAGATAATAACAACATAATAATATTTTAAATTAAGTCAAGACCTTAATTACTTATTGTATTACCGCCATGCACATTACATTTTATGCCTCTATTAATCGTCATGTAATTACATGAATGATTGAAAATGATGCCTCCCACAATCCTCTGGCTGAGTGAATAAATTGTAACGCAGATAGGATAAAACTCTGTGTATTGCAAATAAAGCGTTAATGAGTCACTTACAGCTATGATCTGATCTCCAACGTGAATACGGCCGTCTTGCTCTACAGTGCTGTCTTTGGTTATGCTCTTAACAAAAATCCCAGAGGCCTCTGAGAAGATGAGAAAATGAGAGTCATCTGTGAAATGATACATTGCCAACCATAGCAGAGAAATACTGTTTCATTAGCACCCTTTTTTAACACGTAATTTTTTAAACAAATGTTCAGTTCATTCTAGCATAGATGTATTTTATGCTATGGGACCATATATCTTTGCAATTTGGGTATTGTGACTAATCTATCAAAATGTATCTTTTTTTATAGAATGTTTTTTTGGGACAATTGACATGAACAAGGATTTTAAGATAGTCTCCAACAAATCACTGACACCACTTATGCTCTGGCTTGGTTATTCTTTGGCTTCCGTATAACACCTTTAACGATATACCCGGTTATGTGAGGCCAATCTGCTATAAGTCACCTGAGGTTTTGTCGCCTACATATCCAGCAATGGTGATCCCCAACCCCTGGGAATTCTTCATCAGCCTCACATCAAATGCTTTAGCTTCCTCCTCATCAAAGTCCTGTGAAGGAGTAAAGTCAACAACAGGCCATCAGCAAGGATGAATCTACAGGTGACAAACGCTGATGAGATGTTAAACAAATGCCTGTCATGGCTCTTTAAAAACTCCCAACCCACGCTCTCTAAAAATCCACGTCTCATAACGTCTCTCTCTCTCTCTCAGCAGCAAGGCTTCATTGGTGTGCACTTTCTATGTGTCAGCCACCGAGAATGCAATTAATGTGACGGTGAAAAGGGTCGACTATATTATACAGGGTGAGTCAGTGAGGTGCATTCATGTGTAAATGGCTCTGAGTGGTGATAATGGCCATGAAATCACTGTTTGTGAGTAAGCACATGGACAGTAATGCAGTCTCTGCTTTCCACAGGTTGAGTCATAGGTCATGGGATCTGCAATTTTTGTCTTTACTTCTTTTATGCTACACATGTCAAAAAAAAGTTGGGATGAAAGACCAGAACTTGGAGTCTGTTGCGTTTTTATACTACTGTTATACTAAGTTCCACCTTGATATTTGCTTGAAATGTCCAGGGCGAGCATAGCGAAAATGTTGTCTGCAGTTTTCTGACTAATTGGGACAATGGATATGCAAAGCAAGATACAGCAGCATGCATATTTGTTCAAGACATACTGATATTTGTAGGCCAATATATTGTAGGATTAAGTTTACTGGTGAGATTTTAACTTTGTGTAAATTGGGGCAACCCATTCCTCTTAGAAGAATATGTATATTATTTTTATAGCATGCAATAGGCATGAATAAATCTTACATATTATGCTAGCTTCGTACTAAATAATTAGATACACTGAGATGTATCTTACAAGCAGCTGCAAAACAATTCATAAAAAAACACTCCAGTAACTATATTACCTTACAAAATGTTTATGATGTCATGTATTTCCATTTGAAATGTGGACCTGTTATTAAGGCTTTCATAAAAAACAGAACAGTGATATAAAGACTTTATAGAGTATTTATCTGAACCTTATGATCAAATCCTTAATGATTATATTCCTGCTCGTGTAGTTACTGTTAACTGTTTTAATGACGTGTATGGCAAGGGTACAACAAAACACAGTAGAAATCAATATTCTCACATGGTCAGACTATGGTAGACCTCACAAGGAAGACAGGCAGCCCACCCTTAGCGGTCAGAAAGCCCTCTTATCTGCTTCACGTTTATGTCCAGAAATGACGGCCATTTTGAACCTCCTATCTTGACTCTAGTTATGCTTATTACATGCTAGGCCAAACATGCCTGTTTGTGGTAAGAATATTCTTCAGAAGACAATATGATATGCTCTAATAAATCATTGTCGATGATCTTGGCAGGTAAATGTGATAATTAACAATGACTGACATTAAAGGTGTCTTGTTAAACCATGGAAAACATCCATTCATTAGACCATGTAATGAGACCATCCTACTAACAAACGTTACAGAGGTATATTGTACCTCACGACACAGCAGTGTCTCTACTCACTTGCTGTTCATTGAGGGTGGGCAACACTGTCATGGCGGAGGCATTCTCGTCCACTGGGCCCCTGGTGATGACTAGCTTGACCCTGTTGCCACATTGCCTGAGCACCTGTGCCACCTGCTCGCTGCCCATGCCACACAGGTCTGTGTCCCCAATCTTCAGGATGTGGTCCCCGCTATGCAGTCGTCTGTCCTGGTGAGCACCAAGTATAATTGGTTACTATGCCGCTAGCGCTAATGCTAACGCTAATGCGAGTGCTAAAGCTAACAGGTCAGTGTCTCATTTAGAGCCACCTAGAGCTGGGTTTCTTTAAAGGCCATTTCATTTTGGACAGACTTCTCTGCCTTTGAGCTACACACAGTTGGTGTTGCAGATAGGCCAGAGGAAATTGGGTACAATCCAGAAAGACATTCGAGTAAAGTTTAGTATATTCTAAATATGTTCATGTTTATTCCACTGACCTCGCATGACACTGTATACACAACAAAAACATAAACCGTATTGGAACTCAAATCAAATGAAGTACCAAGACACAGGCTTTATAATCCTTGACCTGCATAACATGTGCGTACTGTTCTCGCCGTAAGATTGTCTTTCTCTGTAACCTGTTCTTAAGGACAGTTGAAATGTTTTCCTATAGTCACCTGATCTGCGATGCCTCCTGGAAGGATGGTTTTGACGATAACACCGGACGTTTTTCCTCCCACAATGCCAAAGCCAAGGCCAGTGCCGTCGTTGAACAACTCGATGGTCTCCACATGCTGCCACTATATATATGTGAACATGAGGACAGGCAGAGAGAAAAATAGACTTTCTAAAGGATTAGACACATTATTAGAGTTCATCGTTAAGTCGAAAAAATAAAAAAGATACATTTGTACTGTATGTGGGAATTTGGTCAAATCATCCCCATTGTAATTGTCTTCATCCCCGCTGTGTAATTGTCTGCTAGCTCCAGTTTAAAAAAATAAATAAATACATTATTGTAGTTTTGATTAGTTAGAAGGTGCTCTAATCGCTTCCTAATGATTTAATTGACGCCTTATGTCAACTGAGAGTGAAGCATAGAAAATCATAGAGATGCCGCTTGTAATATAAGGATGGTTGTACCAGGCTTACTTTTGCACAAGGCTTTGGCACTGTGCAGTAGTTGGCACCTTCATAGCAAAATACAGCTTTCTCATTTCCCAAGCAATAGCTGGAAGATCCCGTTAAATTGAATTGATGTTTTGGCCCGTTTGCACTTGTGTGCGTGTGCGTGTGTGTGTGTGTGTGTGTGTGTGTGTGTGGGCTTGCATAGCGGATATCTGTGTGAGGCATGTGTGGTGCATGGGCATGTGCTCGATGTTCTCGCTTGTTTGTTTTTAACTCGCTTGACCGGCCATGCTTGGTATTGAATACTTGCGATGCGGCACACAGAAGAGCGATGTCGCTCTGGGTCTGGGGAGTTGCATCTGCCTGGGCGCGCCTATACATGCGCATGTTTGCTTTCCTTTTTAATCGTGTACGTTAAGCTCTGCCGCGTCCGTAAAATAAAGCATGTGTGTAATCCTATGTAGACGAGTGTGCGTACCGCGCTAGACCTGGCAGACAATGTACTGGCTGCAGAGGGGGTTCGAGACACTGCTGGGCTGGCAAGCTGAGGGATCGGGCCCCTGGCTATAGTGAGGTGGACCGTTTCTGAAGCCCTCTGGAGGATGACGATCGCCTGCTGGTGTGTCACTGTCTGGTCCAGGGGCTGGCTGTTTATGGCCAGGATCTGGTCCGCCTCCTGCAGCTTCCCGTCACTGTGTCGGCGGCCAGTGTTGACACACGTCATGTTTTATGGAACACACACACACACACACACACACACAAACAGTCATTAGATTGGTCAGGGTGCTTTCCTAAATCTTCCCTTGCAGTAAATAGTCATTAGCCTGATCCTGATTTGTGACATAGATGGTGTCAGTGATTTTCTAACCTTATCCTTTCTACTATCTGTATTCTTGCCTTACACAGATAAGTGTAGAGAGGTTAGGCTAAACGCAATAAGCTGTGACTGTGTTCTTTTTGTCTTAAAGGTACGCTGCTCGATTGCGCTACATCGCACCCCAAATGTGTGCTACAGCTCACTGTTGTCTATGGGAGCTGAGGGGAGTGGGCGGGTGGGGTGGAGGTTTAGAGAGGGATGTGAGTCACTCTGGTGCTGGAGGAGCAGGGGACGTTTTGTAACGCTGGCTTCAAGGACACTCCACATGCAAATTGAGTATTTTCCCTTTAACTAAAGAAAATAAAAATGAACAATATACAAAATACAGAGCACATTTCTATACGCATCATTACAAGTCATACGGTGTAATATATATTTTAAAGACTGTCTTTCCTACCAGTCAGCCACACTTCCTGGCTGAATCTCCTGGATGAAAATGCCAAGCTCCCCACGGCTCTCGCTTCTCAGGCCCACCACGCTGAAGCCCAGACCCCTTGACACTGGCTTTACAAGATCCACGTTTGTCACATAGCGTCCCTTGTTCATGAAGTATTGGGGGGAAAAAACACACGCACGCACACACACACACACACGCTTTAGCCCCTCAAAGCTTCAATGTGGCATCAAAGCCACAGGCAGCTGTTAGAAGTCTATTTGAAGCTCCTCAGGAGAGAGAAGTAACGGCGCACAGCGTGCGATTTCCATCTTTGCGTGTCTTTGGGTATTTAGTTTGTACTTAACAAGAGCCGTTTGAGACAATGGAGAGGTGTTCGTGGATAAGGCGCTGGATTTCATTGTGTTGAAATGATCAAACACTTAAAAACAGTGGTAATAGATCTGCAGGGACCGCCTCAGACGTCACCGTCGGGATGAGCTAGAAGTCATTTAGCGTTGCCAAGCTGCTGCACTGGCGCAAAACTCGAGAATAAGAAGAATGTACAAACAGCGACAGGTGTTTTATGCGTTTTGGTGCAGATATTACCTGTGCCATAGAAAGAATGGTGCATTCAAATTCATCAGGGGATCCCTTGCCATTGATGTGTGGGACAATGTGGGTGTCGGGGTTGGAAACATGGCCGGTGCTGGGCTTAACCACAGCGACGGTATCATTAAAGTCTTCTCCCAGAGATGAACTGATGCTTCCCTGAAACCACAAGGGAGAACAAAAAGTTAATCCTGTGGACGTGTTTAGAAATAGTTCAGCATGTTTTAATGTTCTGTGTCATCCAGTTAGTTAATTATAAGGTGGCTGAATGCACATTGGACATGAAAAGCTGCCTGACAATGATCATTCTTTTTTTATGTTTGATTATGTTTTTCAATAACTAATGTTGTGTAACAGGCATGTATGTTGGCATGTACGGATTCCTGGGCGGAGAAATAATTAATGAAAACGGCCCAAACAAACATGATTAAAGTGCACCTGCAAATTTTTTCTTTTTAAATAAATAATAAATAAAAAAAGACTAAAACAACGAAGTATGAACATGAACAATTAACTAGTTTAAAATTGATTATCCAAACCTTCTAATATGGGTGTACTAAAAGCATTGGGCTGCCAGATAATTTGATTAGCTGTCGCTATGACGACATAATCCTTCAGGAGATGATGGCTCTTAGCTGATGTTCAAACACTGATGCAGCTCCAAAACTCTGCTGCAATATTTCTACCATGGTGGGGAGAAAAAGCATCGCTGGCCATCTGGAGGCCTGCTTGTAATTGCTGCAGTGACTTTACTTGCGTGACAGATGAAGGATATGAACGAGAAAACTGTATGTGTTTTCAATGTATTAGCCAACAGGCATAAAGCTTATCACCGCTGAATTAATTTCACGAGGTCCTAAAGGCAATCATTTCATAAACATCCCATTTGTTGTGCTGCAGCTGTTCTTTGGAGCTTAATGTTTACATTACTAAGTCAACTTTCCTGCATTTTCCGAGCGTTGGAAACTTGTAACATGTAATTTGTAGTCAAAGCTTGGCCTTGTAAACAAACACCCTAATGGACAGTAATTTATACTTTATATTCGAAGCTTGGCCTTTGTAAATGACACCCTGATGGACAAAGACGTTAGCACCACACGCAAGAAACAGATTCCCGCGGTGTGAGCTAAGGTAGTGGTCCGCGTCGCGCGGCTAAGTTGCTGTCCTCATGCTTGAGCTTTGTTAGCCACGGCCCAGCTAAGAGGATTAAAGTTCCAGTTTGGTTCTTGCACATTTAAGAAATTGTTTCTGCCCCACTTCACACGGTAGCAGCGGCCTCTGTCTCAGTGGACAGCCAGCTCTGTCTCCATAGCGACGGGTGCTGCGCGAGGCCTAACTAGCAGAGCCAGAAGACAACAGTGTGCGTTGTGTGTTTGTGTCTGCATCGTGTTTCACAACACAGACTACATCCTCTTACCAAATTGGTTGTGCCTAAGGTGGTCTAGCAAGCACGGATTCGGCTACACGACAGTCTAATATTGTACAATATTAAGATATTGTTGAAGCGTCTGTTTACACATTCTGCTCCATTATAGTGAAGACAAAATAGAACAGCCACATGGAGACTTGATGAAAAGTGTGATACTTTAGGCTAAATAGCTCAACTTTCAAAGACACACACACACACACGCACAAACACTGAAACACACACCCAGCACAAGAACACACTTACACATTACAGATTATGACCAATGGTAGAATGTCAGCAGGCCTCTTCAATAATCTAAATTCCACAAGGGGTGCAAACACTCCTGCATACACCCCTGCCTCCCACCGCATAGCTCGCATACTTTCCTCTCCATGTCTAAAGCACTCAGCCTGACCCAAGAGCTCTCCGTTTTTACTCAGACGCCCTCTTTCTTAAGGGGTGGAGACAGCCTGTCTTCGGCCTCCTCTTATTTGTTCAAGCCTGCCACAGGCTGCTACCCGATTCCATTGAATTTTATCTCTGAAATATGTTTTCCCTGTTCCCATAGAGCCGTTTGGCTTGTTAGCACTGTGCTAGTAGCATAGCTACTTGTAAGAAGACTTTGTCTCACACTCTCTAATCTCTGATGTGATGTGAAATTACATTGGGAAAAATATAAGGGGTCCATTGGCTTTCTGGCCTGCAAGGCACACTGTGTAAACAGTTTGCACTAAAGCTGTAGTTAGTTTGGCAGGTTGAGGTTTTCAGGTGAGCTTCATGAAGAACGATAGCTGTAAATATAAACGGAGGGATGGGTTTTATAGAGGATCTCCTGTCACGGTTGTAATCCAATATAAGGGGTCACGATACTATAAGATATTGATGGGATTTCTGATTATATAATTCAATATTGATTGTTTGCCTCATCAAGTATTCTGATAACAATGCAGAACTTCAATATTTCAATAACTTCAATATTTCTAACACAACTTGTAAATTGCCTACATTTGTCTGCAAAATAACATCCAAACAACACATATCGATATTAAAAATTGTCGTATTAAGATAGTACCAGGAGAGATACAATGTATTTGAATATCCAAACATAATCTACATTTCGCGATTCATTGTCTCAGTTCCGACATTAATAATGTCATCCAATTTTATACTGAGTAAGACAGCTTTAGGGAAGAAGCTAAAACATTTTTAAGGACTGACACACAAACAAGTGGCCATAATAAAAAAGTAAATAGGTATTGAATTGGATAAAAGTTTATTTTGCATAATATATTTTTGTAAAGTTGTAAAGTATCCTCGATTTAGGTGTGGGGTTGCTTAGTATACCTATAAAGTATATATGGCAGATAATATATGTACATTTGGCAACAGAGCACTTAACATCTGTGTACTCAATAATATCTTTACTGGTGGGTAAAATAATATGTTATGTTTTCATATCTATACAGGGAAAAAATAATTTTCGACTTATTGAATCCAATAGAATACATTACATTTAGATGGAGATGAACACAACAGACGTTTTGTGCTACCTGCTCTTTGAGGTGCTGGACAGACTTCTGCAAGGCTAAGATCTGGTGAAACAGGGGGCTCTGCAGAACAGATTTGAGGAGGCTGAGCTTCTCCTCCGTGGGCACCTCCCCCCGCTCCTTCAGCCTGGCCTGGAGACGCTCCACTGCCTGCAATGCACGCTGGGTATCTGGGAGTCGTAGCATAATTATTTCAGTGACAGCCGGCCTCGTCCGCAGTGGAGAGTGGATGGAGGGGTGTGGACGGGATATTAGTGTGTTGTGTTGGGCACTGAGGATCAAAGTCGGCCTAATGCCTGGGTTTGGCTACATCCTCAATGGTTTGTTATTTTTTTGGAATAAATTGCCCATTGTTTCAGTCTTGTTTGTGGTTATGTGCCAATGCACCAAGTAACCTAAATGCTGTTAGTGTCCGTCTGTCCTAGGGCGAGAGAAAGCACAATACACTTTGCAACCTGTAGGCTTAGTTAAGCTTGGCTGTGGCTCAACATAGTTTACAACATCACATTCATCGTGCCGCTGTGTTATCACCCAAAAAAAAACACACGGAAAACAAAAAACAGTGTCGAAAGCAGAAAGGCTTCCATAATAACAATCTTTCCGTTTTGCCTATTGCCTTTCGGGTCATCGGCTATCGGCTGGGGGAAGGGGGTGGGGGGGTGCACAGACTACCACAGCCTCTGTGGTGTGTTTGCTGGACCCTGCCATAAGCTCAGCAATCAACAACCCACAGAGCAGCTTGTTAGCGAGGACCAGAGCCCACCTCCATGTCGTCTGGGCCGAGGACGAAGCAATTTCCGATGCTTACCCACTGTGACTAACACCTAATCGGGCGTGTGCGTGCGCAGAGCCTGGTGCATGAAGCCCAGTGCACTGGACGTTGTAAACAAACGCAGAAACGCCAGGGTCTCCATGGCAAGGGGTTTCTATGGTATTGGCCTAAGCCAGACACAGGTACAGTGTCTGCCATTGTTTCGGATGCTAATACAATGGGTGTGTGTATGTCAATGTGTGTGTGTGTGTGTTTGTGTGTGTGTGTGATAGCCTAGCAGAAGCTCGGCACTGATAACAGCACGCCTAGACCTTTATAAACGAGGCTAGAGTCAGTTCAATGGGGGGATGGGGCGCAGGGAACAATCACATTCTATAGATTACATAGTATCAACTCAAAGACAAGAGAGAGCTTACCCATAGTTTCAATCATTATGTGAGTTCCAGGTGTGTGTGTGTGTATGACCGCTGCCCACGAACGACAAGCTATTGCTCGTGGCTTCTTCAAGGCCTGCAAGGCAAAATAAAATGACGTCTTTAAACGGACAGAGAGCCAAATGCATCAGGTCACAGACTATAGCCTCTTTAGCTGAGGCAGACAATTCACTGTATACAGCAGCCTTTATCATTACGCAACAAAGTCCAGCTTCCCTGGGAGGAAGAAGAAAAGAGAGTCTTCTCTGTGAAGCCAACCTGTCTTTCATTGTCCTTTATTCTAAAGGTCAGAAGCAAATGTATTTGTTGCTTCAGGTACATGTTTGTCTTGAAGCAACTTCCACTATAGAGCATGCCAAGACCACATGCAGGTGGGGTGTACATTGACTAGCTGGCTATTACAGTACAACATACATGATGTAGTGATAATATTGGTGGATTAAAACAAGGGAGCTGTGTGTGTCGGAATGGTAGTGTATGGTACAGTAGTAGAGCTTTAATGGTAGGGTATGGTACAGTAGTAGAGCTTTAATGGTAGTGTTGTATGGTAGTGTATGGTACAGTAGTTGAGCTTTAATGATAGGGTATGGTACATAGGGTTGGGCACCGAAACTCGGTTCCAAATTGGAACCGTTAACAAAATGTCAAGAACCGGGTAACTTTAAAATAAATAATATTTTGGTTCTGCTTATCGGTTCCAAAATGCGATTTAATTATTAGAAATTAGCGTTAGCTGATGCGTAGTTGCCTATCACGCTGTACGCGTCATAGCTGCTGTGTATTCAGAACCTAAAATACATGTACCGTGTGAAAGATGGATCTCGCTATGCGGTCAAAAGCGTGGTCTCATAGAAACAAAACTGCGACAATGCAAGTTGCACATTTTACCTTTTGATCTGCATCTGCCAGAAACTGATACAGGACGGCTGAAATAATGTCACGTAATTTAAAACGGCG
>JAODTR010058563.1:0-17201 GCA_025399935.1 Amblyopsis rosae
AGTATCTCTGCTCCACTTTGACCGATTCATGCCAAACTTGTCGGGTGAGCTGGCGGGGGTGCCCCGAGGTTGGCGGGTGGCTTTGGTGCCGCTGTGGTTTCTGATTGGGCTAGGCCCGTCCATGGCTGCTTGCAGCTATATTTATTATTATTATTGTATTATCTTAAAAAATATATTTTACATAACCATTTATATTACAAACATTGCATTTTAAAGAATCAAATTAATTCAGTTGGTTTCAAGTTTTCTGCAATGTATTCCATGTCGATGGTGCATAAAACATGAATGCCCGCTTTTTCCAATATATGTGGAGGCATTTGGTAATATTGTCCGGCACTTTTCGGCATGATAAAAACACATAAAGAATGGGAGCAGACCAAAAATGACCTTAAAAGTGTACCAGTTACAGCACTTATGTGGTATAGTAAATGTTTTGAGACTGGTTAAAACCATCCTGAAAGGGCAAGCCCGCCTTTACGTTTTGCTTTGCTTTACAGTCTGGGAACTTTCAGTTGAAAACTGTGTATTGGGGTAGGGAACAACAGACTAATGAGCTTACAGGTATACCGGTGCCAACAGCCATTATGGATGGTGTAACATTTACTTTACTTTCAATGAATGTGGCAGGGGAATGAATGCCAGGTTACATAACAAATAGGACTTGGACTGTTGATTGAACATTAATATGGCTAACAACAAAGTGATTGTTTGTGCTTCACTGCTGAAGTGTCAACTTATTCAGATTTTTAATGTCATGCATTTAATTTCAGAATGAGATGGCATATATTTAAGGTTAAACAAGCTGGTAATGAAAGCAACATTTACATTTGGTAGTCCTAAATAGTGATGATGACAAATACTCACAACTATGTGTAAAACACCCTAACAGGTTCGAAATATGCGGCTTTACTTTTAATACACATCATTGAGCAACACTCGCCGCGTTCAGTTCACTGTGGTTTGCTGGAGTGTACGTTTTCAGATTGGTTAAAGGTGGTATAAAAACCCAGTAATGATTAATTTGACATCTTTTGTCACTGCATGGCTGACAAACATTTTTAAATAAGAAGAGAGTTATCAGCTATAATGTAACTGTAGAGGAGGATCTTGCAATATATGTACTGTAAACCAGTGGCTTACTGTGGTGTACCTGAATCAACCCACGCCTTAATACCATTATTATGATGCCACGGTTACCGAAAGCATTGTTATTAATATTATATATGAACGCAGTTAACTGGGCACTACATCACAGACAGGCATTATTTAGCAAGAATGATATGACACAATCCATAAGTCCTTTCAATATAACTTTATTTTTCTTCGTCTTTTCGAGTTCCGTTTTCCGGCGTACTTCATTGACCTGTACGGGATCCACTCGGGTTTCCCCAAGTTTTCAAAAGCACCGTTCCTTGTGTGTATCGTAAGGCCGTGCTTTCGTGTCTCGCTGCTGTCTTGGTTAGATAACTCAAATTTGCAAAGTACGAGAGCGCTGGAGCCTCGTTCAAAGTTGTTGCACGTCCAATTCTGTCAAGAACACCGTGAGTCTACTTTATTTTATAAAAATAAAAACATTTTTAGCCTATCGTTGGGTGATAACATCCACAGCATCTTTTCTATAGAAAAATAGGCATACTAGTAGGGTTGGGTACCGAAACTCGGTTCCAAGTTGGAACCGAAAACAAAATGTCAAGAACCGGGTAGCTTTCAAATAAATAATATTTCGGTTCTGCTTATCGGTTCCAAAATGCAATTTAATTATTAGAAATAGTTTTAGCTGATGCGTATAGCCATCTGCCTATCACGCTGTACGCGTCATCGCTGCAGTGTATTTCAGAACCTAGCGTACATTTACCGTGTGAAAGATGGATCTCGCTTAACTGTCAAAAGCTGGCCTCATTTTAAGAAAGAAAACGGCAACAAGGCAAGTTGCACATTTTACCTTTCGATCGGCCAGCAACTGATACAGGACGGCTGAAATAATGTCACGTAATTTTAAACGGCGACATGGCAAGTTGCGCGTTTTACCTTTTGATCTGCCAGCAACTGATACAGGGTGGGCGAAATACTAATACATTTTTAATTAACTTGCATGCAAAAATGCAATAATGCCCAAACTGGCACTTCTATTTACCTCTTTGAGGCGTCTGTTTCTTCTTTTTTTCCTAACCCAAATCCATCAGATCAACTTCCTTATGACGAAAGCGATCACAACAAACTCTGCTCCAGCTCTACCTGTAGTGGATCTGAATGCGCCGTGTAGAGCACCAGCATAACCAGCTAGAGCTGACCCTTTTTTCTAACATGATCTGGAAACACTTTGGGGTTCTTTGAAGCACCATATCCAATAGTATTTTTATGAATATAAAAAAATGCTGTCTCTGCCTGTTTTCACTGCTGCTGCCCCATTGTGTGCTCTGAGCTGGGACAGCAGCACCAGCTGATGTTGATTAGGATAATGATACTTCTAGGAGCTCTAAGCTGAAGAAACGTGATTTCTGGAACCCACTGTGGAGATCAGAGGTTCCTGCAGGAACTTACAGGTTACTATAGGAATCTCTGTTCTTTTGAGGGTTCTTGCTAGAACCTACTGTGGAGATCAGATGTTCCTGCAGGAGCTTACATGTTGCAGAGGGTTCTTCATGGAACCTTCAGTGTAACTTCAAGTTCTTTGAGTATCCAATTGGATACTCAAGGAACCTCGTCATATGTAAAGGATTTCTGGAAGCTCCTCAAATGTTCCTTGAGTATACTTATAGATATTCAAGCAACCTTTAATTTTTACAGTGTGATTTGTCAGATTGCCTATAAATCCAACTCAAAAGGCAAAAGGTCCATTTTCAAATTTGTCTAAATAAAATATTTTTTCTCAGCTTCTGTAGCAGATAGAAACATGAAATAAAAATAATTTTAGAGCTAAAACATTTGGCTTTCATTGGAAATGATTTACCTTTGCACTGGTAATCATCATTAACATTACTAAAATATATATTTAAATTAAATAAATATACAATTTCTACACATATTAGGATTATAGTAGTATTTATTAGTCTAATTATCCATGTTTTACTTTATCATCGTCATTTTACGTCATTTCAGTGTTTGGCTCCAGCATGGGCTCTTTCCACGGCTCTACTATAGGCTACTTAGCAATAGGTATAATAGGTATAGGTATAATGACATTATGCTGCATTTGTTCTATTTAAAATATTGTTTGCTTATAATTGCTGGTATACAACCTGTCCAACTACTGACAAATGTACTACATGTAAGTTGCTTTGGATAAAAGCGTCTGCCAAATGCCGTAAATGTAAATGTAAATGTAAAATAATGACACAATCTAAAATTCGCTATTGGGGACTTCGGGACTGAAGCTGACCGGCCCAAGAACCATCTAGAGTAGACCTGGTTGGCTTCTTCAGCAATAGTCACTGCCATTCATAAATAGTACGAGACCATGTCAGCATCTTCTCGTGATAACACTCCTCCACCAAGCAGAGATGACCAACACACATCCATTGGCTCTGCACAAAGTTCTCTTTCCCAGCTCAGGGAACATCGCCATCAACACACTGCCCTTGACCAAGGCAGCAACTTCCCCGGATGACATCACCGGGCTGGAGCCACACCATCCACACAACCTCCAGGATCGTGACAGCATCTCCCATCTACCACACTCGGAGAAAGAGAAACAGGGGCCAGAAACACTCAAAGATGACAAGGACAAAGGAGCCTAATGTATAGACATTTAGATCCCTAGCAGAGGGAAACATTCACTGTTGCTAACTAAATGTTGCTAACTAAAACTCACTGTACAAATAGGTTTTTAGTTTGATTTTAAAGGTTGAAACAGTACTAGCACCCCTAGCTGGTAGGGGATTCTACAAAAGTGGGGCCCTATGTGAGAATGCTCTAAATCCTGCTGATTTCTTTTTAACTTTAGGGATGGATAGCAAGCCAGCATTTTGTGAGCGTAATAGCCTACATGCCATCCACTATAATAAACTATGATGCAGTAGTTAATTTAATTTTGTAGATAGCCTGGCTCCTTCTATTGGCTTTTATTTGTTTTTAAATATACATTTTAGCATAAATAAATTTCAGCACCAATAAAAATAGTTTACCGCCAATGTTAACAACCTAATCCTATTAGCTAGGCTACAAACCTACCAACTCTAGCCAACACGGTAAACTTTAGAAAAATGAAAACAATAGCTATTGTTTGGATGTTTGAATTAGGCCTATCTAAACGTAGAACATGTTGCTGCTTGTACCTGACATCTATTATAGGCTATAGCCCGTACAGCGTCTCCTGGCTGCTCTGTCACTTGGCTTGGGGTGCAACATAGGCCTGTGTGTTCTGTCTTTTACATTTGACAGCAAGAGTACTCGTCTTATAATTTTTTACAGACGTATCTATTCGCCTGCCCTGCACTCGATTTATTTGGATAAGAAATTAAAATTAATTAAAAAATGTCATACAACACCTTGCATTCGATTCATTGTTTGAAAACTACTGGGCCAATCAGATCTCCGCATAAACAAGGATCAGTCCAAGATAGGAGGGGCTGCTTGAATCTCCCCTCAATATTGAAAGTAGTTCGGCCCAGTCTGACAAACACACAGAGACAGCGACGCACTGACTGTAGCGCATTAGATACAACCAGCCGGCCGGCCCAGTCAGAGAATGTAGAGTAAAACATTAGAAATGTAAACATAAAAACGATGCGGCCTGGAATGGACCGGCCGAACGTCCCAATGGCCAGTCCTTTCCTGGAAGCAGGCATATGTTCTATACGGTCTCAATGGGTTAACTTGGCTAATCTAGATGATCTAGTTTGCTGTGACTGTGCACAATGCACAAGTGACTGTAGACCAAGCGGTAGACAGCACCAATGTGCATGCTTGCTATGACGTTTGCCCAACAACAGAATTAAGCTCCACCCCTATTGCTTTTTCAATTAAAGAAATGGGTGCCATTTTAAAATGCCATATCCAGTTCTTATTATACATCCATGGCCTCATAGCGTGGCAATGTAAACACGATGAGCAGTGCAGGATAGCTCTCAGGCTAGGCTTTGAGTCCCAAGATGGCACATTATACAAGTTTCTGTGTGTTGTCTTGTAGCTAGCTTCACTGAAACATGGCCTCTCTTCCTTCTGGTTGCGGCATTAAATTTATCCAAAATGCTTAGACACACACACACACACACACACACACACAGTTATCCTTCATGGCAGCAGTATATTCTCACACAGAGCCACATATGTGAACATACACTCAAGGATGACGACTTCTGCTTATTGAATTAATCGCGTTCCAATTATCACATGCCCTCACACAGTATAACTCTCTCTCTCTCTCTCTCTCTCTCTCTCTCTCTCTCTCTCCAAGCACACACACACACTGTCTTTCTTATCCTCTCTCCCTCTGTTTATCCATTTCTTCCTCTGGTGTGGATGGGGGAGGCTGTCAGCTGATTAGATAATGCAAATGTATTATTTATAACACTTGGCTCATTCTCATGGCTTTATGGGATTGCCTAGCAACCAGGGCAATATATTCTATCGTGCAAGGCCTCCGATAAACCGAGAGGGAGGGAGCGAGATAGAGAGAGAGAGAGAAGGAGCATGGCATGGAACTGTGTGTGTGTGTGTGTGTTGGAGGAGGGGGTTGGTGTTGGCAGGTGGGCTCATCTGGGCTTGTGTATCTTTCATCCTTCTTTAATTGCATCCTCTATATATCTCGCTCTCTCTCTCTCTCTCGCTCTCTCTCCCTCGCTCTCTCTCTCGCTCTTTCCCTCTCTCCATCTCTCTCTCCCTCCCCGTCTCTCTCTCTCTCCCTCTCTCATCTCTCCCTCTCTCTCTCCCCGTCTCTCCATCTCTCCCCGTCTCTCTCTCTCTCCATCTCTCCCTCTCTCTCTTTCCCCGTCTCTCCATCTCTCCCCGTCTCTCTCTCTCCCTCTCTCTCTCTGTGGTGCTCATGTTGACCCATTCCACTCACCCACTCACTGTTCTCCCTCCGCCTCTATCCTTTCATGCTTTCTTCCCTCCTCTCAACCCTGAAGCTTCACTTGACGCCTTTTAAAGGGAACTGGTGTGTGTGTGTGTGTGTGTGTGTGTGTGTGTGCGCAAATTGGCCTCTGTGATATGGAGAATGTCACGTAATACAAACGTGTCATTGGCAAAGAAACTCTCTCTTCTGATTTTATTGCAGATTGCAATGCAAGTGCGCTGTGAGATTCTAGCGGGTTAGCTGGGTTTAAATATACAACCCAGGTTGGCTCGTGTCAGCTCACTTGCTCATGACAGTGATACACCCATTCATCCATTCTCATGGCGCTTGTTTGCTTTCCTATGCAGAGCATGGGTTCAGGCGAGGCTGTCTGGTCTGAGTCAGTGCACCAGGGATACACCAGGATACACTGTGGTGACTTACATATGGTGTCATGCAGCCAGCCAGGCAATAAGTCTTGGTGTCATCGCTAGGCTGCTTAGGCTTTCATTTGCCTGACTCATATTGATTGATAATCCCCCTCTGCCCTTCTGGCTCTCCGTCTTGTTGGATATGACGTCTAAATCACGTTTGTCATTGGACGGAGCTTAATGCAATGACTCAACACAGTCACACCCACAGTGCTGTGTGTGTGTGTGTGTGTTTCCCTCCCTTTCCATTCTATCCTTTTTCTCTCAGTCTGGAGGCGTCTCCGGTCTACATTCCAGATGGAGTGTGCGTGTGTGAGTGTGATTGTCTAGTTCCGTAGCATGTCCTTCAATATGTAATATCTATGTGTATATATATTACTTATTGAGGAACATGATCTGGATATACTGAGTTTGCGTGTTTGACAGCTGCATTCTAAAGTGTGTATACGTGTGTGTGTGTGTGTGTGTGTGTGTGTGTGTGTGTGTGTTCTTGTTGTATATTGCATCAGAGTTCCCAGACGCATTATGAATTTCAGCCCAATAAATCTGAAACTTGTCAGCAAAGCCTGCATAACAAGACTCGTTTGGCTCCTTGTGTGTGTGTGTGTGTGTGGGGGGGGGGTGTACCTTTTAATGTGAAGGATGTACTGTACTCCAATAGAAGTTACGTAACTATGCAACAAGGCACTAGTTTTATGGTTTTATGTATGGTCGTGGGATATTTCCTCATTTTATTAGTCAGGGATTTTGTTTCACTTGTTCCACAATGTAAACGCACAGTAGAAGCATTCTGTCCTGGGCTGCCGTTCACAGAAACTACAGTACAGTTGGTTTGCTCCTTTTTTAGGCCAAAGTTCTTTATTATATAGGACAGAAGGCATTATAATCCAAGATTTGTATTTTCATAAAAATCCCCCATCTGCTCATCTCATCCTTCCATAAACACAAGTTTGTATTGAGAATGATATGCCTATGTCTGTTTTGTACACTAAGTGCTATGATTGTGCTAGGTATTGCAAGCAGTGTTCATGAGCTAATCAAAAAGAAGGAATGTTCATATTTTTCATAAATATCCTTAGAATCAACAAGAACATTGTTTGTAAATTCTTCTCTCTGCTGTCTTTATGGTGACCTCCATCCACCCACCCACCACCCAGGGCCAGCTGCTGGTCCAGACAGGGCGTGTCCACCTGGGAGAGAAGGTACTCCGTGATGCGGTCCAGGCTCACAGCACCTCCCACGAGGCGTGGAGCGGCCTGGGGCAGGCCCTGCAATGCCGGGGCTGCCACCAGGCTCCAGACTGCTTCATCATGGCTCTGGAGCTGGAAGCCACCTGCCCCATACGGCCCTTCACCATCATTCCCAGGGAGCTCTAAGGGGGCGGAGCAGATGTTTGGGGCGGGGTCTGCTCAGGTTGGGATTTAATGCTATTGCAGTAATTAGTCATCAGTAATTAACTAATTAGTAATCAGTAACTAACCAATAATTCTGGTTGATTAAAAAGTAACCAAACATGACTTAATAATATCATGTGAGATTAAGCTTTTTCCTAACTTTTCCTAACAACAACAGCTTGCAACAACAGCTTGTAATATATATTTATTTTGATTTTGATTTAAAATATAATATGTATTAGTTAAAAATGTAAAATAATATTATATTATAAAAATATTTTTGTAAGTTTTGGAAAAGGCTTACAAACCAGAAATATCCTATTCTGTAAGATATAGCGTCAAAGCGCTAATACTGTTATTATTTTAAGTATTATTCATGTATGCATATGTAAATACTGAAAACAAATGTTAGTTAACTGTGCATGATTTTACACACTGCTGTGCTATTAATGAATATGTGATTAACAAAGCATAATTTTGGGTGACGCTTGCTTACTTTTAAATGCAGGTCTAAAACATGCGGGTGAAAACATGTTTAAACATAAAACAATATAAAGCATATCATAATAATGACACCAGAAACAATATGTCACCTGACTCATGCATAAATAGCATAATTATTATTTTGGCTAAGGGGAACTGCTGAAGATGTGCTGGGCACGTCTCCAGCATATGAATGTGTTGTGGAATCACATCTCCCAGATTGTACCATATGCATGTGACATAGACAAACATAGATTATGTATTAGCTGTCAATCCCGCAAGCAATCCCATTTTATCTTTTGGACTTTGATGTAGTTTTGATGTTGCACTTTGATCGGCTTGTCTTTGTCGGGAGCTCGGGAAAATACGAAAGGGTGTGTGGGAGTGCGTATGTGCGTCCTCACTCACACACCCTTTGGTATTGTCTCATTAACAGCAGCCGTGTCTGTCTCACACATGTACGAACCCATATCACTCCTCATCCTCTACAGCTGCATGCGTGTCGTATCTGTACAGTACTGATGTATTCACGTGTGTTGTAAATGGCGTGGCGTCAGACCCTGTTTGTACCCTGCAGTGTGTGACTCAGTGTGCGTTGTGTTTGATTGGTCTGCCTGTAAAACGCTGTGTTCAAACAACAGTGGCTTGTTTAAATCACTGCCTCATAGCGAGTCTTCACTTGCCTGGTCACTTGTTACTAATGGAGCATGCACCCTTCCCTGTGTGGAGCCACATTAATGTGAGCCGCTGGCTTATGTAACAGCCTCTCCTTCTCTCCCTCCTCGCATGCCTGATATGATGTGATGTGGCTCGGTTGCCTAGCAGCCATCCCCTTGTTTGAGATATCTAGTCAATGTGTAGCACACACACAGAATTACGCATACTGTGCAGTATAAAACATACTGTGAGTGCCTGCGTTTTACACACTTTACAGGCACACGCACACGTGCACACGCACACACAGCCAGGGAGGGACAGGCATATGCTGGCCCAGCCACCAAGTCTCTGTGGGGCAGCTGTAATCAATGCCTCTTCCTGCTGGGGAATTGATTTGTGCCATGCCAAGTCTCTCCCCATGTGTTTCTCTGCTCTGTTGTCCATGCTGACATTTACATGTAAAGAGACGGTGTCATCTCCTGCCCACCTGCCCAGCCACATAAATACGACCCCCTCCCCATCTTTCCCTGTCACTACTTTGATTCGCACGTTATTTTGGACTTGTCTGTCTCACCACTCTCCCACATTGTGTCTTGTGCTCATTAACGCCGTGCGTGACACCTACACAAGGCCTTCAGCTGACCAATGGATCCATCGCTAGGCAGGGTGGACTATCACACACACACACACACACACACACACACACACACACACACACACACCCCTCTGACACCATAGGACAGAGATACCAGGTGCCATGGTGGGGTCTTGGCTGTGCAGAATTGCATCAGGCTAAGACAGACTCTGGCCACACACACACAGATGGGACCAGAACATGTGTAAATGATAACCCCACATACTACATTATAAGCATAGACAACCCACACCTGTTTCCCTTATAAATCTCACACACACTTAGTTGGAAGCGTCTCCTGTGTTTTCTGCTGTGTCTAGTTTTGCTGCTAGTTGCCATTTTGTGTGATGTCTGGGACACGGCAACTGCATCAAGACCCGCCTACTTAACATTAGAGGTATGTTTATTGATTTGCACGATGACCAACTACAGTATAACATATCGACTTCTGATACATCTGATAAATAAGCCAGCCTTCTGTTTCATTCCATCAATCACACACACACACGCACATGATCGCCCCTCTGACAGTCTTGGTCATCGGCCATGCGCCCAGCACTGTGCCAACGCCATTAACCGCCTAAACAATGACCCCTTGTTCACTAACAGTCACTCATTTGACGTGATTAAACTTTTATATGTCATTTAATAGAGCTGAAATGTTGCTCCAATGTGTCTGTCAGCGGCAGGGGGTAAAAAGATACTTGGCCACCCGCCTGTTTGTCATGCAGCCTGCTGCACTGCTAAGCTAGCCAGTCATCACCCTGCTAGCCACGAAAGCTAATGTGACCGGGGCTTAAAGAGGCCAAATGAGACCACCACCTTTCTCAACGTAGTCATGTTATACTGAGGTGGAGGACGGGCAACGCAACCGTATATGTTTGGCTGAACAATAGGTGCTCTGTCAGAAGGCATGTTTGTGTGACCTTGACTCATACTGATAATGATGATTGTCATTTGGGGGAATGTCACATTTTCTCACCACATGATGGCTTATGGGTTAATGGTTGGATCCAAAAATGTACCAAATGATCTGCAGTTGTATCGTCTGCTGGTGCTGAACAGTGCTTTGTACATGTTGGTGGGATCTTTTTCTGACACCATATGCTCCAAAAGCTTCACAATTTCTTAATTCCAGACTAGCTTTGCTCTTAAATCACAGTAAAATGGCTTTCTCCCCAGAAGTATGTGTGTGTGTGTGTGTGTGTGTGTGTGTCAGTGAATGTTTGTGTGGCAGGCTTTGCAGTGCATTCCGTACAACCACTGCGCTACATGCCTTGGCCAGTCACCTGTCCAGAGACAGTTCTACACTGATATTCCTGCCTCATCTTTGAAAGAAACAGTGCTCCTTAACTTCGTCATTTATAAAGGTAATATATGATATGTTGATTATTTAAATAGGTCTACGTGCACAGGCCAAGAAAGCGCAGGCACATTAATGGCCTGCAAACGCGTGCATGAACTCCTCGGTGCTCGCGTGCATACTGTACACAGGAGGGGGTGTGATTGACAGCCAGCGAGCGTGTGCACGGCCATGCCTGAGGCCGAGGCAGACAGAGGGTGTTAAGTCGTCAGTATGAAGCATATGTGAGAGATCAGCGCACATCACTGAGAGGAGTTGGCATGGTGGGGGTGGGACAGATTACTGGGGGCTTGGAGCCTTGACCACAGGCACAACATGGCCGCTCATCACTTAGGCATCATCCGTCCCTTCCATCCAGAGGCCCCTTGTCTTCCTCTCCGGGTGGAAGTGTGCACTGAGGAATAAGAGCCTGGCTCTTGAACTTCTTCTGAATGGATTGAAGTGGAGGCCAAGCACGATACATCTGATGGCATCCTGAAGCCTGGTACATCGTCCATCGTCCCATGCAATTATATTGTTACCCATTAGAATTCATTTAAAAATCAAATCAATTAGCATTTCTGAGTTTCCAAAGCTAAGAAATTACAATGTTACCTTTGAGGAACAGGTGGATCAGTGGTTCCTCACAGTCTCAGCCTCTTCCAACCACTAGCACTACGTCACATATGCAACTTATATATGTAAGCTCGACAGCACTGTCAGGAAGTGGGGTTGTAGATTTTCATTGGCTGTTAGCATTGTCACTCACAACACGTAATTCCACACTACACTAGTGCAGTACTTTATTGTACTTATTTAATTATTTCCGTTTATTTTGAGCAGTAAAGGTAGTCCACTTATTTAACACATTTACAAGACCTGCAAACACACAGTCTCGTGTCATTAAGTTTCTCAACAATTCCGACACGTCCGACAATTATTGGTTGTCGTGCATGTCAATCAAAATACATCTTCTGTCATCTTGACACAGTTAGCCAGCACAGTCCAAAGCTGAGCTCTATTTTATTATTGAGTGTTGTTTTGAGGGAATTTTGCTGAATCAACCACTTACATATGAGGACCCATCCTGCACATAACGCCAATTCTATTGCATCCATGAAACAATATTTACATCTTTAAATGTAATACGGGTGGTGGCGTAATCTTTGTTGTTTGCCAATGCTGTTTGTCTGTTGTAGACACAAAATCCCCTCTCGGCCCTAACCTGTTTCAAAAGGTTAAATTTCATCAGCAAGTCATTTCTTTGAGAAATGTAATAACTGAAGTAGAGGTGAATGAGCCTCTCTCACAGCCAGAAGTTTCTTGATTGAATCCATTACATCATCATACCTTCTACCACGTTGCATAACTTCTACCTGCTCCATATTTGTACTTAATGTAAGTCACTTTGGATAAACGTGTCAGCTAATGGCCTAATTGTAATTATACTGGGCAACATCCAGGTCTAGTGGTATGAAATGGTAGGTGCATGTACAGCAAAATCCTATGTTTCGCCATGTTCTCTATGGAGCTGTAATTTTTAGCACAGCAGAGGCGACTGCTTGCTGTGTTGTTTTTGTTCATCTGAAGAAAAGCGAGCGTAAGGGCTGAGGGTTTGTGATAAGAATAGATGTTTTATCGCGGGCCTCCGCCTCAGCCCATAATGTCGAATGTGTTATCTGAGTGTGTGTCATGCCACGCTAAGCTATGTGCATGTGATGCATGGCTGAACAACATTCCATCTCCTGAGTGCATCGTGGAGCAGCGATAGCTAGGCACAGTGTTCCCACCTCCAACAAAGAAGCAGGGAGAGAAAACTGAAGGCGAGTGAGAGTGTGTGTGTGTGTGAGAGAGAGAGAGAGAGAGAGAGAGATAGATAGATAGATAGATCAAGAGAATTGCCAGGAAGCACTTACTACAATTAAGTACCACTGTGTTGTACTGCAGATAAGATCACGCTGCCTTTCTGGCTAGTACCATCACTAAAGCATTAGAGGACGTGGTCGGCACCCTTTACTGATACTACACAAGCAAACATTTGACCAGAAATAAATCACTGACTTCCTTTATTATTTTTGTACCAGGATTTTACTGAACTAAACAAAGCCAGGTGAACTGTCTGGGTGTTGCTTTGCTAATGAGATAATTTGTGTAAAGTACAAGAGGAGTCTCAGTTCATTGTGGTCTTCACACCCAGAGAATAAGCTAGGATAGCTCATATGTCCCTGGTCCTGGGGTCCTCTGTGAAACAGAGATACAAACACTTAGTTAGGTGCACATGAATAAGGCATTATGCCCATTCCGGAACATTCAAACATGCACCCATATAGACATATAGATGTTAACCACACACTAATATTATCATTGAATGAAGATAATTATTAAGTTAATAAATGACACATTGACATTTAAGTTGCATCATAAGCAAACAAAGACTATTTGTCTCTGCTGGGAGGAGAATGTAACTGTGTGTTCACACGGCCAATAAAAGAGGGAGGCATCCTTGTGGATTGTTGCTTATGACGATAGCCTGACTAGTGGTTACTTAATGAGTTGGGTCAATTGTTGCAGCTGCGCATGTCACGCTACCTTCACTCCAATTGGTATAGTTGTCGCGTCACATCACTCACACTTTGCATAATATAGACCTCTAGTTTATTTTGTCCCCGCCCAGTTGCTTTGCAATGGCCACTTGTTTGTCGCCAACTGACAATGAATGGCAGCCGGTCGCTTTGTATCCCTTATGTTGTGTGTTGTGTGAACGCAGGGCAAAAGTGCTGGTGCGCTCTTTTTTACAGTGTCTTCCTGTGCAGCCTGTAAGCAGGGACACTGTGTGAGCCCAGTAGGTGGACAAGATGTGGGAGAGTGGAGTGTGGGACTAACCGAGTGGGCACAGTGAAGGCGAGGCACTGTGGATTTAAAGCAGGAGGTGATGCCTTTATCTGGTCCAGCCTGGGGGTTGTAGTCACATGGTGCAGGACCCTCTTTCTGCCATAGGGTGGTTATACAAGCATGTTTCAGGCCTAGCTGCTCAACATGTGTTTACTTGCTGTACAGTTTAGCACTTTATACACCCTTGCATTCCACCATCATTTAAACATATTATCACGTCTCAGAAGCGCATGCACGTACAGCAGGAATACGCATGTGACCCCATTCTGTGAGTGGTCGTTTTAAGCAAGTCATATGCTGGCCATATGACCTTAACCCAGACATGCTCCTTTGTTAAGGTCGGGTGTAAGGTGTGGGTCTTGGCTCTAAGTGATCTGGTTTTGCTACAAACATCAAAGGCAGCCTTTATATCTCTCTCTCTAACCCCCCGCCCCCCCTCTCTCTCTCTTTATCTGTTCTCTCTCCTGAGTTGCCTTTCACTTCTCCTCTACTGCCACCCACTAACACACATACTGGGCACCACCAGTGGCCCAGCGTGCAGCAGAAATAGCTCGCCATCCTCCCCCCTCCTCGCACGTGAAAACGCTTAGCGTCCCCCTGAGCGCCGGCAGCCTTTTCCATTCGGTAAAGACGAGGACGAGACAAAGGGAAGGACGAGGTTCCACGTCACGCTTCCTATTCTGCGACCTTTGAAGCGCCGGGCTGTTGCGCCACCATTACCTGCCATCTGATCCCAGTGGCAAGTTCACTGGAGCCCCTGCCGCTGGCCGGCTGGCTGCTGTGTACGGCACCAGCGGCGCACGGCCAGTTGGCGTCATGGAGGTGCACATCACAGGGTCCAGTGGAGAGCGTATGGGGCAGTCAAGCTCTTGACGGCGTTTCTGCGTGTTAGCCAAGGAGACCGGCATACTTTCGCCCTGGCAGCATGTTCACTCCCTCTGAGGGGCGCAGGATGAATAACTCACACATGCAATGTCGCTTGATAAACTTTTCAACTTTGACCTTTGTGTGAGTGTCAGCTCGCCTTGCTGAAGCTTGCCGCCATCCTACTCGGTATCGAAGCTTTGCTGGTGTTGCTCAATAGCCAACATTCCCAACCAGATCGGACCTCTTCACTTGTAAATATCCAACAACAAACATATTTGAGCAACATGAAGCCCAATAAACGAAGAATATGCACAAGACATTGTAGAAAAAAGCACATGCTGTAAATCTAGAACATGTAATGCACATAATGATCCCAGGATGGAGAACATATACAGCTTTTGTAGGTTTCTCTCTGGATGTGTGGAAATCAACATCCCACTGTGAACTCTGAACGCAATGCAAAGGTGCACCTTGCATTGTAAACCATTGCGACCAGCTGACCTGCATGATGTCTCCTGCCATCACATCCATCGCTACGGGATTTGTCTAGCTGTTTAACCTTTGACAGTACACTTGTCTTGCAGTCACTGTGACACCACTCAAACCCAATGCTGTTCCCAACTCTGTAGTAACAACACCCTTGGGATATCTTAGTGTCCTTCCTTCTCTGTCATCGCCTGACAGCTGCGAGCGGGGCTCAAATACCCATCAGGCTGGAATGCAAGCCAAGAGTAACCTTGTGTAAACAGTAGCTAATCACAGGACATTTCACTCTTACCTAATTCATATAGAAGTAGATTGCGTTGCGGTTTAAACTAAAATAGAACTCACTGGGCTGTGTCCAATTGCCCTTGTTGGTTGAAGCGTTACGAAAACTATGTAGGCATGCCTCTCCTACAGCTGTCTTGAACTTCACTCTACCTCCACACTGCTTCTAGGATTGTGTCATCGTGGAGTCTGCTACCCTGGAGAAAGATTTTGATTTGTTTTTTTTTGCGGTCCCATTTACAGAGCCATGACTGTGTAGAAACACCAGATTATTTGTTCATCACACAGAACAGGCAGCTAGGGCACTGTGAGCATATACTTGCTGATTTTGACCGAACGTGTATTAGCTTAACATCGCTGACTCACCTTTAAAATACTCTTTCAAACAAAGCATCTTATATTGATTGCAATTACAATTAGAAGGTAGGATCAGGTAGGAGTGGCAATGAGTCTTATAGGTAGGTCTGGCATGTGCAGGGGTCCAACCTTCTGGCTGGGAGTTAGCTACCCCAAACACTTGTCTATCATGCCCCCTGCAATCGCACTGGTCTCTACCCCTCTCCCAACAGCCACACATTTTATTTTGTTTTGGGGAAACAATAATGCAATACATGTGTGTACCTTTAAACTTGAAGCCCATATGCACTCGGAGAACATGTATAAAAATAAAATACAATAATAATAATAATAATAATAATAATAATAAATAAAAGGCACTATTGTATTTAAAGGTTGCTGCAGAAAAGTAAAATGTTGTCCAGTAAGTGATTGTAAGATAATATACGATATGAATACTACTACACAGCCCTGTCTGTAAAAAGCAAAACAAACAAAGTGGTGCAGACCGCACACTACAACAATATCCCAGCCTTCGCAATCCCTTTCCAGTGTGTAGGGCGGAGCCTCTGATTGAGCAGCCTAAAGGAAGATGTGTTTTTGTTTTTATCGAGTTCAAATGTCAACAAGCTTCAGAATGACTACAAACAATCCTACATGATTGTGTATCCAGGACCTACGCAATGGACATTTTTACTTAGTTGGAACAATAGGAATATTGCAAGCATAGCCTTCAGAGACAAGATACTCACAGGAAGAAAAGCGATACGCTGCACAACAGACCGAAACATCACATGCCTGCAAGAAGAGAAGAAGTGTGTTAGGCACAGCGGAGAGTGGAGAACAATGGAGGACAATGACAAAAGGTCATGCATGACTAGAGCTACAGAATAAGACTGAGTCAGTTGTTGTGAGAAGATGAGAGAGCAGAGGATTGAACTTGTATCAAGTGGAACGAGATGTCTCTTCTGCCTTGACTCAAGACTGCCTGAGTGCTTACTTGCATGGGCTCTTTTCCACTGGTTTCACTGTCACATTGTAGTCACACGGGGATGTGTGTAGATCCTGGATAAATATTAGGGAACAATTCATGAGAAGGGGTTTTATGTGTGGCAAGCTATGGTTCCAATAGCGTAAATGTATTCAGTGGGTCATTCTTTATACTGTATATACATTATATACTGTATATTTAATTTGCTGTTAAATATATTTGATTGTATTATTTCTGAAATACAATTTTACAATGTTACAGTATGTCATGATGTGTACATACTGTATGAGATCCTCCTTTTTAGATTTTATATTACTATTATAACACTATCCATCCATCCATCCATCTTCATCCGCTTATCCAGAGTCGGGTCGCGGGGGCAGCAGCTCCAGCAGGGTACCCCAAACCTCC
>JAODTR010058573.1:1972-17200 GCA_025399935.1 Amblyopsis rosae
CCCCTGCACCCCCACAAACTCCCTGAAGGTCTTGATGTTCCAGGAGATCAAGTTTCATTGTAGCCTCTGACAGTATCAGCCCTCTCTCTTTCTGCGTGTGTGTCTGCGTCTCTGTCTCTGCTGGGAGTGGTGTGATGGGATTCTGCAGGATGGGAGTCCTAATGGACCACCTGACTTCAGCTTCATTACATTACTGCCCCATGTCCACGGCCATGCACTCGCGTGCATGCACGCGCACATGCACACGCCCCCATGTATGCACACCCATGTGACTGAGCACACCCTGAGTGGAAACGGTCAAGCTTATATCCATGTATACCAGCTTCCGTGGCAACAAGTCGGCCACTTCAGCACAGCCACTGATTGTAACTACAAGTTACCAGGCTGTTGTTGAGCTGTAATCAACTAGGTTTTCAGTCAAACAGCGTGATGCTGCTCTGTTGTGAAGCCAACGGTATAATGCAGTAAAACCATCTTGATCTCTCCAGCTTCAGCTTGATGTCATAGTGGCAGCTATGAGAGTAGCTATTAACCATTGGTAACCGAAGAGATTACAAAAGATCTATGAATATGCAGAATGATCCTTTAGAAATCTCAAACGAGAGCAGTTTCTTTAGCAGCAGCCAGAAGACATATTGTACTTGGCCAGTCAGGCGTTTTTGAAGGGCAAGCATTTTCAGACTATGCTTTTGGATGTTAATTATTCATTATGGCTTCATAATTCTTTTTCCCGTTACAGAGAGTCAGTGAGAGGGGTGCTTGGAGATCAATATTCTTCTGAGAAACACCCTAAGCTCTTGATATAAATACACCATCCACAGTTCATCTCTTTTACCCTCTCACTTCCCCTGTGCCTTCTGTAGCCCCTCTGCTCATGCTTCTCCCACCATAAGGGGACTGTGTAATCGATGTCTCTGTCATCAAGTCAAAGCTTTCTGCTGCATAGTGGAGAATAGAGAGATCCAAATACCGTAGCAGTTTTAACAATGTGTATACCTGAAATGTCTGTCTGTCTGTCTGTCTGTCTGTCTGGAATAATTGTCTAATCTATATGACACCACCTATTTGATTATATTAAAGGCAGGGTCTGTAATTCTCAAGAACGCTTGCTAACTGCAAACTCAAATCAAAACAATGATCTCCCTTCAATGATATAGGGTGCTCCCTCAGAAGCTCCACCCCACACATTGGAGAACTGTAAGCTATAGTGGACCACAAAGATATTTGGTGAATTTGACATAAAGTTTATTAGCTTTTAATCACAGACTATACCTTTAATTACGCTAACCAACATCCAGTATACTGTATCTCTATGTAAATGTGCCCATTGAGCTATCAACCTCTGTACCATGTCACTGGTACTGTATATTAACTACTTTGTCTTTGCCAACATTAGTTAGCATTGCTGCTACAGTATTACAGGGAGAGAGCTTCATTATTCATTACACATCCGAGTCAGAGATGAAATCATTGAATGTGTCAGTACAGTCCACTCGTCTCAGCTGGCACTGACTACGGCATGCCACCCATGCAAGGTGAACCCTTTACTCTTTCTTCTGTTTAGTTATCTAACGTTAGCTAATAGATATACAGTACATTAGATAAGCTATACATTTGATAGGAAGTACTTACTAGGGTACAGTGTCCTTGTGTATACAGGTAAACCTGAGACCTTGTTGGTCAAAATGTAGCTGCACTAAGCATTTTGGATGTGTATAAATTCAATGTGAGCACAGTTTCTCCATTTTTTCCTGGAAGTCATGATTTTGTCCTGCACTTAGTTTGGATGTGGACTCTGTTCATTATTCACATGAAATTATGTTAGATTTCCTATTCTAAAGAACTGACCTGAAAGGCTTTGTACTGTTATTTGTGTAGTGTTTATTGATGGTTAACCAGTACCTCAGGAATAACTGTTTTGTTGATTAGGGTTTGGCCGATAAACAATGCCATCGTTTATTGAAACTGTTCCAATAGGGCAGGTGCTTTCAAATAAATAATTTGCATGTGATTGGACGAACCTGTGACATAGCAGAATCTGGTTTTATCCACTCATAGTAGAAAAGGCGGGAGAAGAGTGAAAACATATTTTCCATTGAGAGCCTTTGCTCTTCTAATAAATTCTGATAAACTGATGCTTTATTGTATCATCTAGTCGTTTTCCACTCAAGTTGCTTTCAAGTTGCCATCATCACACCTAAACCACTCCCATAGTTAACAGGACGTAGCTGATTGACCACACACTAGGTTGACCGGCCTGAAACATAACGATTTCCAAACTCTCCAGACTGCTTCTCGCGGCGAAGCCAACTTGAAGCTTGCTGGATCAGGATGGTGTCGCAAGGCTAAAACGCTCATGCCCTGGCTGTCAATAATATGCGTAATGTACATCTATCACACATGTCTCTTAACATACCTCTGGAAATGCAATAAATGTATTATGCTAACGTAAGGCTAACACCAAAAAGTAAAAAAAAAAAGTAAAGAATAAAATAGACGACCAGATTTACAAAATGTTTCAATGGACGGCTCCCTAGATGAAGTTGTGACTAACAATTCATCTGGCATGTCAGGTTAGGTGAGTAGGGGAAAGTGTGTATAAAAAGGCCTATAGTAATTTATGAATAACGACTTCAGCTTTATAGATAGTCATTAAATAGTAGTCATCAATTTGTTTAGTTTACATTAAAACATTTTAGGCTAAGGAAACTTTTAGAAAAATGTATATTTCCGCACACGTCCGCAAGCACTCCTCCCTCCCCACCCCCTTTCCCCGACAATGGAATCGTCCATCATGATGTTTCACTGTAGACATCGTCTGATGCCACTTTGGTAGACAACGCCCAAGCCTATTGTTGACGGATTTATGTATTGTTCATTGTTGTGGGGTTTTTGTTGTGTGTCTGTGCCATGTGTTTGTGCACTGTTAGCTTACCAAGGTTGTGATATAAACATCACTACTGGTAATTATGTGACAAACAATATCCTTTTAATCAAAAACATACACTTTTTAATGACACTGTAGTGTGTCCTGCCATGGAATTTTCTACCTAGCTCTATACATATTTATAAAATTCTACATTAGTGGCAGGAAGCAATAATGCATTTTTGCACCTTATTCTTGCATGCTCGTCATTTCCATATGCTTTTTATGTCATAGCAGAACAAATGTTGAAGGCCGAGGCTTAATGCATCCAATCACTTAATGTGAGGTTTCTCTGTGTGCTGCATAGTCTACATAACAGGGCTGTTTTTATGACACGGACACTGGAGGACACACAGCACTGTAGGTACAGTAGTGAGTCATGCTACAGGGCTTTTTATTGACGTGGCTTTTACAAATTATACAAATTTGACAAATCATACTATTACGTAGATGTGTGTCTTGGTGAGTGTGTGTGTGATACAGCATCGCTGCAACAGGGTGTGGTATCTCTCTCTCTCTCTCTCTCTCTCTCTCTCTCTCTCTCTCTCTCTCTCTCTCCCCCTCATCTCTGGGTGCATGTCATCTGACAAAATGAAGGTTATGAGTCTCATCTCCAGCGGCTCTCTCTTCTCCCCCCCTCCCCCCGTCAACAACCCTGCCTCTCTATTATCGCACAGCATATCGGTCCATCTGGGTGTGTCCCCATCATAACTCCCAACTGTCTGTCTGTGCTGCTGGCTGTCCACTGGCTATTAGATTTAGCCAGGCTTGTTTGGATGAGTCACTTTTGTGTTTATCTGCATGTGTGCGCACAGTTCCCTATGCGTACGTAACAAAGTTAACCTTTCTTTAGTCGTAAAAAGGGCATTAACTCTTTCACTTTGCTACTCCACTGGTATAGACCAAGGCACAATCACACTGTACTGCCTGCAATATTTTCCATATAGACATTTTTGTTTTGCAAGTGCTATCTACGTAAATGTAGGCTTTATCCAGTATGCACAGTACAATAGGCAATATGTGCAATGTAGAGCAACTTCGTTATGATGGACAAGTGGCATAGCCTTAGCCTGCTTAGTTCTTATAATATACTAGCCTCTACTAGCTATATTATTTACTGTATTACTGCTAATGCTCTCCCCATGGCCAATCAATAGCTTTGTTTGTGTGTGTTGCAATGCCAGACTGACTTTAATCCAGGGTGAATCCTATCATGTTACAGGCATCTGGAACAGGGTTAGCTGCCGTTAGAAATCAATATCGAGGGAGGATGGGGTGACAGATGGGATGCACACACGATGTCTATGTTTATAGAGACCATGCAGTGCCTGTGCGTGTGTGTGTGTGTGTGTGTGTGTGTGTGTGTTTTATGCCTGTGTCATGGCTCAGCTGGATTCAGCAGACTCCCTGTTGACCTCTTGTGTGTTTGTCTCTCGCCAACTAGTGGACAGCTGTAAAAGTGCAACCATGCCCAGTGCACACCCTACCATTATTCTTGCAGAGCCAGCCTTTGCTTATGTAAAGTCTGGGACACAGCGCTGGCTAACTGCGTCAGGACCCACCTGTTTGACAAGCAAGGTATTTTGATTGACATTCAGGCCGACCAACTACGTAACTCAATGACAAAGTCTGAACTTATATTTGCAATGTGGAATTTGTTAGAAACTTAAACAACACTGTGTTTACAGGTCTTGTAAATCTCTAACATTAGTAGGCTAGATGGTCTGTTACGTACCTAAATGATTAAATGTGTACAGTTGAAGTCTCTAGTTTATAGAGCAAATACAGTATGTGATCACTTAGAGAAATAAGTTTTATCTAAGCAGTGGCTAACTGAGTCAGTAGGTCTCAGTAGGTCTTATGTCATAGGTTCTAGACCAGATATTCCACAAAAAAATATATATTTAGATTAGTATAGATAGATCAATTAATGTATTCATTTTCTGGAGTTTAGAGTTTCAGACAGGCAGTCAGAGAAATAATGCACACAAGTTTGAGTACTGTAAACATAATGGACTGCTTAAACAGAAGCATGAAAACCAACTTTTCTAATTGTGGGAATTTAGGGAATAGGGACGAATGTAGTGTACACTAAAGTAGACAGAGTTGGGAAATATCTCCATGAAAGATATATGGGTTTCCTGAAGTCACAATGAGTCATCTCCATCCATTAGAGCTGGGTCCATTAAGCAGCTGAGAGCTCTTGAAAGGGTGAGCCCTCCCCAACACATATCTCTATTAGATCTATGTTGCAAAACAACAGCAACAATAACAACAGAAAGTCAGTTCTACCTTAAGTCCCCTACCACAAAGCTTAAGAGCTACTCAAAAATTTAATGATAATACAAGGTTAAAGCTATATGCAACTTAGCCTTAACTTATAGAAGCAAGGTGTATTCCAAAACCTAGTTGGCCGAGCTCAACATCCCGCATGATAATTAGTCTGCTATCTTAGTATGCTTAGAGTGCTGACGGTCTATGGATGATTTCTCCAGTTTTGCGCAGGGAATATAATATATTAAATATATATACATGCACCAATCAAAAGACACATTGTGGCACATTATCATTGCTTAGCAGCCAGTGCACAAATGTTGCACACTATAACCTTTGACATGTAGCATTCAATACATCTCAACCTAATTGCTCCAGCGTTGGAGCAATGCTATAAAGAAATGCTATTGGCTGCCACACGTTTGAATGCATTTGGTTCACATCAAAATGTGAAAAACATAATAAACATGCAGGTTCAATGAGAGAGAGCCACCAATATATTTGTATTGCACAAAATGGCATAATGATGTTCGATGTTGATTGTACTGTATACCATGTGGTTGAAAGGATTGTTTTGATTTCACACAATCACAGCTTGCCTCCGCCGTCGGATGTAACGTCTTAATTGGTCGTATAAAAGCCCTTGGATCTATAAAATGGAAAAGCATTAACTTTGCTTGTACATGAGAAACACTAAGCTAGTGGAAAGAAGAGCTCACATTAGCCCTCTGTCTGCCTTCAGTGTTACCTGACCCCTGGACATACACACACCGCACAAATACACACACACACACACACACACACATACATATTTAGAGTTTATTCATCAATGCATTGTATGAGGGGAAACATTTGTGTTACTAAATATGAGCTCGGGGAGGTAAAGAGGAATCTCTGTTGTGTATACATATTCAATAACAGATATTGCATTAACAGATATTAACATGCGATCTTGTCAACTTTAAAATTACATCATATAATTAAACCTTAGCTTATCTATAAATCATAGCATCATCACATTTTCTGGTGTCTATCCAAAATTGATTTAGTGTATAGTCACATAATTCACCAGCAGAGTGCGCTAAACAACCAGACATTGTCATAGATAACTGCTCTTTGGTGTCACCTTACTTATCACGAGTTGACGTTGGCTGTGCAAATGGAAACACATCAGCGTGTGCTAGAGTGTGTGTGTGCGCGCGTGCACAGGTGCATCCTGGTGTGTATGTAGGTATGCAGGCCCAGTGCCTGGTGATTAGCACAGAGCTATCGGCCTGATTTGACTGTTTGAACTGTCCATGGTCCTGTATCACCACACACTCACACTAGCAACCTGGTGGAGAGAATAACACCAGATAACACCAATAAAACCAGACACAAATCAACGAGCAGGATTAAAGGAGTCAGTTCATGCTGCTTTTCACTTGTTGACACATTTTCTTGACTTCTCAATGCAATGTAGTTGACCAGCTTAGGTGAAAATACCACGTAGTTTATGTGGAATAGCACCAGCATACCACGACTCTTAGATACCAGTCTGTTTTCAGCGACTGTTGCTTTAAATTTAACAAGCCACTACCCACCCGCCCCGACAACCACGTAGCTGTGTTGACGTGAGGCTACGACTGTTTTACTGCTAGTACTCAAATGCAGTTTGAACATAGTTTTATGGGGTTTTAAGTACATATGGTTTAATTTCAGCAGTGCTTTCGAGGTGTTCATATTGCGTATTAATTCAACCTTGCCGTCCAGACTACAGTAAAGGATACGGGAGGCAGAATGTAGTTTGTTGTTGTTCGTGTCAACAACAAAAACAGCTTGTCACACAGCCCTGTGAAGGAACAGGGGTGTTACATGTATATAACCAGCCATGTATCTACTAAGCACATTATTTCATGAATGAAGGTTCAAATATATCATAGCACAACATCGCAGACATCCTTGCCCGCTAAACAGCCATGTACCAATAAGCACGTGTTAATTAATGAATGAAGGGTTACATAGCACGAAACCACAGCCGTTCTTGCCACTACAGGGTTATGATAGATAGGTGGCTAGCTGCTAGCAACAACACAAAGTGATAATCGGTTAAACAAGAAATGTTGAAGTTAAACAAAGACATGTCCTATCTTTGTTATTATCACGGACATAACGTTAAATGTTTTGCATGATATGACTGATCCAGATAAAAGCATTATTACTCATGGTACCAAAAACTGCAATCCGTTTCCGGCAGGGGATACTATTTTTAGGGTAAGTAAATAAACACATTAACATTATTTAAGCAGCCTATTTCTAATCTGTATAGCGTTACTGAACAATAGCCTATATTCATCTAATGTAGTTATTGTTGTGCACATCACTCTTGCCAATATGCCTGTCCTGCAGACTCGAGTTGTGTTTTTGATACGGCAGCCTACCAGTTACTGTATCAAAAACTACATTTACAAATATGGTCACCTGCAAATGTTGAACATTAAACTTGTACTTACGGTTTTTGCACTGGTGATCAACATCACTTCCTTAGCTTGTATATTTTGCTGAATACTATGTAGGTGCCATATCCTCATAGGGGTGTTACCAAACAAACTGTCTGTAGTAATCTACGTAACATGCATACGCCTGTTTCTCCGCCTCTTTTCCTACAGTCCACTTTGAAAGCTCATGCACTTGTCCTTGTCACATTGACATTGCTAATGCCAAAAACAACTATAAATACTTGGTTTTCATGGAATGGGTCCTTTAAGATCATTCTCCATCTGCTGGATGCAGTGGATAAGATAGTGTCTGTAGCCCATTCCACGTTCATCTCAGGAGAACTTTTTTCTTATTTAAGGGAAGAAATATTTCTTATAATTGATTTAACCATTATTTATTTTTCCTTTGAATGTTTATTTAATTATTATTGTTTAATGTTCTTTGTTATAAAGTTTTGCTGACTGAATATGCAGTCCCTATGTTTGTATTGGCTGTGAGGCTGGCTATTTGTTTCACTGCTCTTATGAGAGAAATTATGCAGTATAGATCTGTGTCACTGTGTAAACGGTGTACTGGACTTGACACTGCTACAAAGAGTGCCTTAAGATCAAGTGGCCCTCTGGTTGAGAGAGAGAAAGAGGGAGAGAGAGAGATAGTTCTGTAGTAAAACATGAACTAAAATAATTTGATTGAAAACAAACTCAATTAGTGCATTTTGTGAAAGAAAGGTGACTAGGACTCTCTAACCTATATATCATTATTTGTATCCTGAAAAAAAGAGTGCTCCAATACCAGTTTGCATCTGCGTTTTGTCCAATGATTGTGTCAGACTCAGAAATATCAGAAGTTCTTAATGACTGGAGCCTGCATTCTTTGACTGAACCCACACAATAGCCTTTAAATGTGGGAGAGGTTAGATACGGTATGTGGAATGTCAGTGTGGCACAATGCTGATGGGTGCAATGTGGAGCCTGCTGTCACAGTCAAGCCTAATAGATAAGTGAAGCTTAGCAGTTGCATTTATCTGTGTAAATACATTCTTTTTGATACTAAGTGTTTTTGGTCCACTGCTTTAATAGAGTGCTTAGTATAATCCAATTTCCTTAATTGTCACAGCGCAAAGCAGTTATGGCTATACTGCACTGATTTGGATTTGAACACATTATCAGTCCCATTTCTAAATGTGTAGAGGTTGAGCAAGAACAAACAGAAATCAGGTAATTTCCTTTGTGCTTCTGTAAAGCCCTTGAATACTATTAAGAGCTACACCCACAAGCTTGACTTCAGTTGAGGGGACAGTGCAACATGGCAGACCTTTTCATTCAAGCTTATATCGGTGAAGGCCATTTTCTGGAATTTCTTATATATGAGAACTAGAAGAATTCTTATCCAAAGTTCTCAAAGAGTGGCCACTAAATAATTTATGTTGCCCTCCATCATTTGTTCTTATCAGAACTTTCTGGAACGTCTTGGATGTCATAGATTAAGACTAAGGTTAAGTGCTTCAAGTTCTACCAACTGCTTTCCCTATTGGTGCAGAACACAACGGATCAGGCAGTTATGTGATCTGTGTAATGGTGAATGCGCCGTCTCTCCACCACATCCCCTTGGCATTCCTGGAGCGCCACGAGGTCTCCGCTTGGACCCATAGCCAGCTGCTGTGGGAGCCACCCTGGGCATGCACAGCCAGGGCCCATGAAGGGCCTCGTCTGGTGGGCTGCAAATAGCCCCTTGGCGGGAGAGAGGGGCCCTGGTCTATGGTGGAATCAAAATGTTTACTGCTGCAGTGTGTGTGGAGTGTGTTGAGAGTGTGTGAGCAGGCGGGACGTGAGCCTTGGGTGGGCTTCCATGTTCCCCCAAGGAAGGGGGAGGTGGGATCTTGGCTTGGCAAGAGCTCAGTCAGGTCGTAGTATTGGCAGGACAATAGAGTAAGAACATTAAGCTATGTAAATTGGGTTCCGTGACTAGGCTACAGGTGAGAGATAACAGTGAATCATAAACTCACTGACTTCTATTGGGTTTTGAAGTACTACATTTTTGGGAAGTTTTCGATTGCTGTGTTAACAATGGGCAACATAACGATGTGTAAGGCCTGTGGTTCACCAAAGGTCTTGAGGACAACTGGCAGCGATATGGATTTCTACGGAGCAGTTGACTCGGAGGCTGACGCTGAAGATACACCGGTAAGAGAGACAGAAGACTGAGGAAAGAGTGAGAGAAAAGCACTTTTAGTTGTTATTCCAACTTTTTTTAGGTGTTATTTTGAATACTCAAAATTGGGTGTAAAATGTTGTGTGGTTGACAAGACTTGAGAGGAGTTTGACCCTTGACCCCAGATAGGATAGGGGTGGGCCCTTGTCCGAATCATGTGGGAAATGTACAGTATGTCAATCAAATTAATTGATCGACCTAACTGGGTGTTACAATATTTTCTACTTTCTTTATTTTTTAAAGGAACAGCATTAATGTTTCTGTTTAGTGACCCACTATATTACAATTATGTCTTAATTGCTTAGAAAAAACTCCTGGTACAATTCACCATTGCTCAAATCTTTACACACAATTTTAACAACTTACGCCCAACGGTATAAACTTCTAACTTCTGGGTCCGATATTAACTATGCCCTCAGACAACACCCAGAAGCTGTCATGTAGTGTACATGAACATATATGTAAATCATGTGAGCGGATGTCTGAGCGGGTTGTTTATTGTGGTGGTGGGATCCACCATCACACACCCCAACACTTAAAACAGAGCAGCTGCCACTGCATTACTCTTCCCCATATCTTCCCATACAAACATGCATGTGTTTTAACATTGAGCTGGGGTAGAAATGTGGGGTTCTCGGGGCATTACAATACAATCGAGTACAGGACCTGTAATGCACGTCCTCACCATAGCATTGTAGCATTCACTTAGCATAACATACTTTAGAATGTGTCACTAATTAGGTTGAACATTTGGTTCAGGCAAAATATTTTGGTTTTCTATTACAGTAATTGTAAATTATGTTACAGTAGGCTGAAATATTGAGGTTCGGGTTGTCATGAGGAATGTTAACAGGATGTTGAAACTAGGCCAGAGATACACACCTCGTTTTGGTACACAACTCTCTTTGGTATCTGAGTTCTTATATTGCATCTTTAGAATCTAGGCTCACATTTTATAGTGGTCTGGTTTGAAGACATGGAGATTACAATTCAGACTGTGTGTGTGTGCGTGTGTAATTGTATGTGTGGTAGCTGTCTTGTTTCCCTTGATCTCTATTTCTGGTAGTTAACACAACAATTCGCATGATAAATACACTTTCTACAATTCATAATAAGCAATTTGAAGATAACACTCATTCGCCTTATATTTTAGCTGTTTAGCATCAGGGGAAGGCTACAAGCGTGATCTTGTTGTGTTCCAAGGCCAGTCTTCATATGCTCTTGATTTACTTTTTAGCATGTCTAAGAGAAAAGCATGAGTGGATCTGAGGGCTCTGCATGGCTCTGCACCTATGGTCATTACTCATGATACATGAGCAGTTTCCTTACTGACAAGAACTATTGTATACAGAGCTGGCTAGCTCCTATGCTGTCATCCTAACAAGCCTTCCCTCCTTTCATATTTCCAGTCGGACAGCAGCACCAGCTTCTTGAGGGCTGCGCGGGCAGGCAACATCGACAAAGTCCTGGAATTCCTGAAAGGTGGAGTGGACATAAGCACTTGTAACCAGGTAGGGACCTGTCCTGTCCTCACATTGTTTGTGTTGAAGGTGTATGACTAATCTGTTTTTCACCACAGGACATTAAACTGCATTAATGAGTCTAGTTTTTAACAAATGGACTGATACAGTAAGGCTTTTAACAGTTTGTTAGCATGGAGCACCTGTTAGTGGACCAGTTGACAAGTAACTTTTCACAGACATGAAAATACTGTTGTTATTGTTAATAATGTGTATGCTGGTGTGGTGATTAGTATTACAGTAAGCATACAGATGGTTCTATGTATTACTGTTTACACCACTTTGGTAAGAATAGAGAAAAAAAAGGCAAAACACCCCACACAGTGACATTAAGTGTTAGCAATTTGGATGCTACGATTGTGATATTCTGGGCCGATACGATACAGTAGCAATGTTTGAAGTAACAATATGGATAGAAGACAATGCCGATACCGACATTGGTGGTACATGCCTGAACATTATCTTTGCATCTAATTTTGTTTAAACAATCCACACGTGCACGGCACCCGTAACCCTCCCACGTCATGCCAGAGTGGCTGGCATGGGTGGTACATCATTCTAGTCTTAGATCTCCTCTGAATCTACAGCTGTGTAGGCTACAGTGTCCAAGGCAGCATTTAGCCAGGGCAAAAATGATGCCACACAACAGATGCTGCAAACATCAGCCACAGCCATCAGTACATGTTATCTCATGATTTGACTGATGATGCCAGAGGGCTGTAAACACGCCGTGCAGTAGGCTACTGTACGCCTACTTCAGACTTCAGAATGTCAATAGAAACCCAGCCGTGTTGTAGATGACTCTCATGACTGACTGTTCTACTGTCAAGCTGTCTTCTTTCACTCTTACATCAAACTAAATCTAATCTAAAATGAGTCTAACTCCAAACTCTGCTATTGCCACAAGAGATACTGGAAAATTGATTTAGATGAGACGGTAAGCACTCTAGACCATATCCATGCCTGAATGATGCGCTATTGTCAGCAATAATTGCCCGATGAGGCACTTTGTTGCTCCTTATGCAATGAACTTATCTTTGCCTTTACAGGTACATTAAACATAAGCTGTAAATCTTATCTTTGTTCATCTTTTATATAACAGGGACAGGGATTTGTATCATAATGAAAGGTGAAAAAATCCATGGAAATAATAAGAAATGGACATATGCTGCATATATTTTATTTAGAAACGGAAAGCAAGCTCAAAAGTAATCTGCAAGCTGAAGTCTGCAAAGCTTTATTTGTTTACGGTGATCGGCAGCATGCATAGTGTTGCATTAGTTACCGCCCTCTGCTGGACTGTTCAGGCTATTGTACTATACCGGATTAACCACGGCATGTATGAACAGGCGCAAGATGTTTAATGCCCCAGGATGGAGCTGCATGTCTGAATAGAGAAAATCACGCAGTCATGCAGGTAATTTACCAGGAACAACGTGTGAAAACGGCTTATATGCATACACATGCAAACACACATAGACACAGTCCATATACATGTCATGCATTCTAGTACAGTATGTCTTACTCTACCATGTCAAATGTGTGCTGTGTTGTTGTCAGCTTAGCCAGAGAAACACCACTGCCTTCCTCTCCTACAGCCTCAGCTGTCGATCACCCCCACGGTTCATTATATCAATCCCACAGCTGTTCCCCGCCCCCCCAACACCCCATCAGCCCTCAGCCCCTGCCCGTGTGAGCCCTTCCCTGGCCTTGCTCCTTCAGTCCTTTAGAGACAGGCGGGGGAACTGTTTCTTCGACTTTTGGAACTGTGTGTGTTCCAACACACACACACACACACTCTTCCAAAAGTCGAACGCGTACTGCAAGTAATCTACGTTGGCGCCAACTGCGTCGCTCTGTTCTCTCTGCTTGTCTATGTTGTACCAGTGGGCTCTAAATGCTTGCCAGTAATAAGAGAGCGCTGGCCTTCATAACTGTCAATCAGTGATCAGGTGGTCAAATCTGAGCCCTTGTCAAGTGACTACATGTGTGTAGGACAGTTTCCCATTTGTCATTGCTGCTGTAAATATCACTGTGTGTGTGCGTTTTCATTTGTGCACGCGCACACACAAACACACACACACACACACACACACACACACACAGAGGAATGTGGTATGTGCACGATAGCGATATGTGTCATCTGACACTTTAGCAAGCAACTTTATTTTCAGACTGTCATACTATTATACAGTAGTCACATCTTCATTTAATGTCTTTCCAGCACGCACAATTAATATCATGGGGCTTCAGATATGCGCTTTTGTATGCCCACTAGGGCTGCTCAGTTATGAAGAAAAAGATAATCATGATTATTTTGGTCAATATTGAAATCACAATTATTATTATTTTGATTACTCATTGACTGAAAATATTTATCATTTACTGCACCTAAAAAACTGCGAAAGAAATGAACAGTGAAAACACTTTCAACTGTGAAATGTCCAATAATACTTTTCACATTGATATTTTTGATATATTTGAAAATAAGAAAATAAGAGTTTACTTGCTAAAGTAATGTGCAAAATAATATTTTTTTTCTTAATTATATAGTTTTTGTCATTTTTAGGAGCCGATTTTGAAATCATGAATGTGATAATTGCACAGCCCTATATATAATTTATTATAATATGAAAATGCATTAGCCTGTAGTTATTAGCATTACATCTACTTCTATGGCTTGAGTTTAGATTCTCCAGATAAGGCTTCCTACACACAACACAACCTGTCACTCAGTAGCTTGAATGTACTCAGCTAATGCTCTCAGCCCTCTGTTGAATGTTGATACTAATCAGCATTAATAAGCAACAATGCATTGCTCGTGTGCAAATCTACAAAGTTATTTTTCAGTAGAATTTAAATAATACATTGATAACCACAATAACGTACCAGCATATGTTGCTGGTGTTTCATTAATCTTCCAGTCCATGGACTTGGCCTACATGACTGTAAGCATCATTGAGCAAGATACTTAACCACCACTCATTGTAATTCACCGAACTGTACTCATTGTAAGTTGCTAAATGACGTGATTGTAGTTGTAAACGTTCCGACACCATACAGGATGGGATTTAATCTATTGTCAAAGTCAGTTGCAGCCGGGACTTTGCAGAGGCGTCCCCGCAATGTTGGAGGTCGAGGGCCCTCCCCTAAATCCACTCGAAATGTATCTCCATCTATTATCTTATACTACTGCCAGTAGACTGATGGCTGTCTACCTTTAACTATAGCCTATATTCAGCAATGTGAGAGAGAAATAAAAAAGTTTAAAAATGACAAAAGCACAACAGCAGCCTATTTGTCATTGTTCAAAACTAAAGACAGCGCTTTAGCCTTCTGATAGTTCAGCACAATAATAATTAAAATAATTTTCATGCAAAGGTAGTAATTTATCAATTTGGCCCAATTTGGACGTGAGCGGTGGCAACGATCAAATCTCACGTCAAGTCGCATCTCGTGTACACAAGTTTTCGAGTCATTTTAAGCTACTTGCGGTGCAGCATAGTAGAGATAGCGGAGAATTATGTGAGTTGTTTTTAGACCATATAGCCTGCTTCTGACAGGCATTTAAGGGTAGCCTACTATACATTCATTTAAATATATGACATGATACTTTGTAAGACCAGTGTAAGACCAGTGTAGTCTGCGCAGTGGCGGCTGGGAAACCCCCACAGCCACTGCGAGGCGGGGGGGGGGATCAAGCAAGCAAGCAAGCAAAATGTATTTATATAGCACTTTAAAGCAACAAACAGTAGTCACAAAGTGCTGTACAGTAAAATGCATATAAAACATAAAATGTACGGCACAAATAAGACCCAA
>JAODTR010058584.1:0-17196 GCA_025399935.1 Amblyopsis rosae
CTGAGCCAATCGCACCTGCTGAAAGACGGGCCATTGCAGCTAGCTAGACGAGTGAGTTGCACCGCTTAAGAATGTTGAGCAATAGCCTAGAGTTAAAAGGGGGAGGGGGTATGGGGGGACATTACGAACACTTATTATGTATTTGTTATTATTATTTATTTGGTTGATGTATTTTAAATATATCCATCTGCAATATATTGGGAATATTTCTGCACCTTGTAACCTCTTTCCTATCTCTTTAACAATATGTCCTGGCTACAGGTTTTGTCAATGGGCTTTGCAACAGCTTCGCAACGGACTCCAGAAGAAAGGAGTTTTTGTTAATTAAAAATTATTGTATGTTTTAGCTAGCTTTCTAACTCTCAGATCCTACCTATGTCAGCTTTAAGTCTGCTTCAAGCCGAATACGAAGGCCATTCGGCCAATAGATTAATCTTTACGGCGACAGTGAGTAGAGTGGGGGCGACAGTCAATGAAAAGTCGCTGGCTAGAACCCTGCTAACTTCTGACCATTTGTATCCTTGAGCAAGACACATAACCCTATACTGCTCCCGGTGGTCAGGTGGCACATTGCATGGCTGACACACCCATTTGTGTATAAAAGTGTGTGTGAATTTGAGGCAAACATGTCCAACAGGACCATTATCTTAATCTCAAACAGAGTATTAGGCAGACATATTGAGACCCACGTGTCGAAGGAAGCAGCGACCCACTCGGAAGGGTTCCTTCACACAGCCCTCCAGCTCCTTCAGGAAGTGATGCCGGTGAAAGTCGTGGAGCTTCTCCAGGTTGCCGAAGACAATCCCCCTCTGGCCTCTGAGGTCCTGAGGAACGTCGGCTCTCTCCAGCTCAGGGAAGTAGTGCTCTCGAACGTAGCCCAGTGCCCTCACGTACTCCCGTTCTGTTGACAGAAGCTCCGCCATGATCCTCTGCAGCTTCCTATTCCAAGAAAATAAAATAGTGAAGAAGTGGTTTTATTGTTGTCATGACTGTTTCGCCAAGTTCTATTGACGGCTTTTTAATCTAATACCTTCAGATTTTATTCCATAAATAGTGGAAGCTTTGGATTTTGGTTTCAAAATGCCAAAGGCGTGCAGCTGAAATCCCTTGCTTATCTTATTTTATTTTGAAGAGCAAAGCATGTTGTTAAATGTGTTACATTTAATAAACTCATACTCCTGGATTGCATCAGAGTGCCTTTAGTGCCCACATTTCCTCCCCATCTTACTGTTGATGGATGCATGATGGATGTGGTGGGATGTGTAGGCAACAGTGTGAGCCTAGTACTGTAGGGGGAGACTTAAGAGCAGTGCCAGGAGGGCATTTGCTCAAGGTATTGCAACCCAAAACTCAGTTTTCCTAACCCCAGTTTCAACCTCAAAGGTAGAGTAATTCCGAACGCAGATTGTGTAACTGAAGAACGATTGCACTAATGTACATATTTTCACTGGAGCCAGACACACAGAGGCACCGCGGTGTTTTTCTTGGGTCTGAAAAACGCTGCGCGGTTTTGACAACTTACGTATCACTGCTGCTAGCTTGATCTGCAGATGTGTCAGCTGTTGTTGGCTGCTCCGGCTGCCTCGGGTCTTTTGGGCTCTCTCCAAGAAGAAACCATCCCCTGGTGGACTCAGCCTCTTCTCCATTGCTGTCACTGACGGACATGCAACACGAGTGGCCCGAGCAGAAGCTCTCATTACGGGAAACGGGCAACCTTTGGTCCGGTCCCAGTCCGCTGAGCTGACAGTGGCCCTGCCTGTCACTCACACCAGGAGAGAGGGGGGTGGAGGGTGGACAGGCTCTCGTACATGACCCCTCACTTAGGGACCGCCCCAACGCTTGGCGGCATGGTGACCGTCCACCCTCGGCAATGGGGTTTGCTCGCAGATCCTCTTCACTGTGGTGCACTCGTGGCTTCCATTTTGTTTCTGCGCGACCGGCGTGATTCCGGGTCAGAGCTGGAGTGGTGGTGGCGCCTGGTGCGGGCGCGTCAGGCGAACGGGGTCCAGCGGCTCCAGCGCCGCCTCGCGCGTCACCCGTCTGGCCGGGCATGGCGAGGGACGTTCCTCCGCCGCGTCCCCCCCCCGCGCAGCTGCCTCTGCGCTGCGTCTCCTCGCAGCTGCTGCCCACAGGCGACTCCCGGCTCGCGGGGCGATCAGCTAACCCCGCCGCGCCCCCGCTCCCCTCCTCCCCCTCCCTTGCGCGCCCCGGTGACCCCGGACGAGCAGCAGCAGATGTGGCGGCCGCGGGCCGATTCCCGTTCTTATCCGGGACTTTCTTCTTTCTCCTCCGCCCGTCCTCCTCCAGACGCCGCCTGGCCTCCTGGCACCGGGCCCAGGCTGCGTTCCACACCTCCATGGCCCCGGGGGCTTCTGCTGCTGCTCCCAGCGCACAGGCCTGGGCCTTCACGGCCTGGAAGCGAGCCGCCGAGAATTCCACGCCCGCCAGCCGCAGCTCGGGCGTCTCCGCCGCGCTCTGGCTGGACGCGGGGGAGCCACGCCCCATCTGTGCTGGATCACGGATGCATTCCTTGGCCAGGGAGCAGGCCTAGGACGGCGAGAATAGGGGGGTAGAGGGGTTGGAGGGAAAGCTCTGATTAATCTTTCATTCAATAACTCTTAAGTCATAAGTGCTTAATGCTGTGAGAGGTGGATTTATGTTAGCGGGGGGAGTTTAAGAGGAGTATGCCGTATCTTTCACAATATATCTGCCGATATGAAGTTATTAATGGAGGATTACGGCAACCACGATAAATCGGAATGGAATGAAGGGGAGATGGTAACATTTAATTCGAGCATATGGAGGAAAACTGAGGCGTTTCTATACACAAACCTGTTCACAGAAGCGGTACACGTGCGCCAACGTTTCCAGTGATCTGTGCCTCTGTTCCGCCCGTGAGAGGAAGTCCTCCGCGTTGGATTTGAACGTGACGACCACGGTTCGAAAAACGTCCGTCACTGGGCTGGACTCACCGGAGCTCACAACGCGCTCGGCCTCTGTCACTAGTGCCAAGGCCTGGTTCCGTTTGTCCTGCAGTATGATGGATACAATGTCAACTCCAGCACGTGCTCTCTGACTGCAAGCATGGTGGGTGTATCGATAGCGTGCTGTGGTTGGTGCCAGCTACTTTGCTACTTCAAACAAGACTGTTTGTTTGTGATTATACAGTACTTGGTGAATGATGATGACGCTATGCTGTAGGAGCTTTTGTTTCATGCTCTTCCATTCATTCATGTTTCTGCTGAGCCGGCGGCAAAACAAGTGTGGCTGTGAACGTTTGCAGAGCTGTTTGCTTTGCCCTCGTACTGTACCTTCGCCTTGGTTAGGAAGATGCCAAAGTGCCTCAGGGCCTCCTCGGCACCCTTCAAGCTGTCATCGGTTGCGTTGGATTCCTTCAGTCGTCTCTCTCCTTCGGTATTGAACCAGGTCCCAGCCTTCCAGACACAATGAATGTGTTAAATATATAAAAACGTTGTTGACTGGCAGTTTTAGATACTGTATACAGTGGATTAAAGCTATTGATTGTGTTAAACAGCATTATACGGTTGGCTGCTGTAGCACACGCAGAACCCAGAGTGGCGAATGGTGAGATATGAGCACAAAGCATAATGTAATTAGTGACGCAGGGTGACACACCCACTTACTACAAGAGGCCGGAACTACACCATTTTGGCTCCCATCATGTGTATCATCAGTGCATAACGTTGCTCTAACTTTTGGGGGGGAAAACGAAATGCACTTCCAAAAATGATAAAGCGAGTGCTAAACCCAGTGAGCAATTCAAGGGTACTCAAAAAGAGTGAGGTAGCAGCACATCTTAATAAAGTGGGACAGAAACGTTATATTTTTAATGGTCACATGAGGATACGTTTGCGTTTCGTTTGTATAGCTTTCATCAGAGCTGGTTAAATGTTGAGCACCTGTCCCTCGAGTTGCTCTATCTTTGTTTGTATTCCGATATATTTGGTAGTACCGTGCTGATTTTGCTGTCCATCTCCCTGATCCTGAACAAGAGAGCCAGTTCCTGGAGAGACTGGTTGGACCTCATCACCAGAGTGTGTAGCTTCTCCTCCAGCTGGTTATACAGAGCTGTCACCAACTCCAGAGCATCTCTGCAGAGCATCATAGAAGCACCATTCACTCAAGTTGAAGTTGATGCCTTATGAATACAATATACAGTATAGCTCCATTACTGTAGGTGAGTTTGGCACTATTTTTATATTAGAATCCCATTAGAGAGGTATAATGCTATTTAGTAGTGTGATGCACAATGTTTATTTTGTCTTACTGTATATTAAACTAATATTATGTCATTATAAGGATGATTATGCAATGGTTTATTATGTATAGAGTTTTGAATATGCACGTTATTAATTGCTGATCAGAAAGATGATTAATTGGTGAATTTAACATAGGATTATCCCCCACCCACAATGTAATTAACATTACAGTATACTGTATTTACACAATTTACACAATACACAATATGTACAGTATGTACATATTGTGTGTGTTTGTGTGTGTGTGCATACATACATACATTGCATATGCACACATTATATAACATGAGCACATGACAAACTGAAAGTCATGAAAGATTGGTGACCTACTGCAAGTCAGATCAACACTAAATCACCTATAATTTTAGTTACATAAAACATCTGTTTCAATCTAAGGTTGGTTGTGTGTAGTACTGGGTTGAATGGCTCAAGAAAATACAGATTACCTCTGCATACTGGCTAGAATATTCCAAAACAAATAATGAGGTATTCCGTTTTTTTTTTTTAAGAGAAAATGTTCCATTGACGTCTCTGCTGCATTGATATTGTTAACATTTTGTTAAGGTCTTTTTTGTTAGGTCTTAATTCAGCTCTTGTTTCTGCTTTTATCTGACCACAGACAGAACCTTAGAAGATTAGTTAGAATGATGCTTATATAATAAAAGACAAGTAGCTATCAATATTTAGTCTGTGCCCTAAAGTCGCCTAAATAATGATTGTGTGATTGAGTTTTCTACCTGATTTATTTATAGTTGAGCTATATAGTAATCCGTTTTGTATTATTATTACTTCAGATTTTTGTATTCTGCTACTGCAATGCTCCACATTTGACCTTAGTTGATCTTGTTGAGAAAAGAAATAGCACAGTAAATAAAGACTTTCAAAATGGTTAACTATTATTGTTAAATGCGGTAAATACATTATAAAAAAATGTATTATCTTGATACTTTACCTGTAGTCCTCTGATTGTGGAAACTTAAACTCCTCTTTTCTCATTCTGGCCAACATGGCCCCGCCTTCTCTCTGTAGATTGACCAATCGGGCGTCCTCTAGTACCTGTTTCATCGAGGACCTCTGTTCCTCAATCTGCAGCTGGACGTCCTATCAAAGCACAACACAAGTTAAGTGCACATCTGTGACCTTTAAAACGTGCAGCATGATAATTGACCTTTCCCAAGCCCCGCCCCGTTTTGCATGTCCTCCAATAACAACTGAGCAATTTTTGAATACGGCAGAACCTTCCCTCAACTGTCTGTTTCGCTGTAATGGCTTTCTATGGTGTTTCGTCCTAACTAGTTACAGTAACTAGGTAGGACGAGTGAAAGGGGCGGGGCTTGGGGAAGGTCAATTGCATTTTAGAATGAACTGGAAATTACCTGGGCAGTGTCCAGCTTTTTAATGCCATCCACTTTCCTGATGGCATTCTGCAGCAAAGTGTCAGCTCCTTGCAGGTCACCCAGAAAAGGAACCAGCCTCTGAAAATAATTAAGTGCCAGTCACATCGGGGGAGATGAGGCAGGGAGTCTTCATAGTGTGATTTGCAGCAGCCATAAATTCCTTACTTGACATTTTGTTCGGTGATGCTTTGAGACAAGGAATTTTGGGATTATATGGTACAGGAAAGCGCATGTGCGGCTGGTGTGCACCGTAATATAATGTTGTCCAGTCAGAGTTATACTTTGACATAGAGGCTTCTCCACTATAGATTTCACTGGCCCTTCTTGTAGTAGTTCTATAGGCTTGCCGGTTGTTCGTGTTGTGCCTTTGGGTATTTACACACTAAATCTCAGTGACCTGACCACATGAAGACTTACATGAAGGGATGAGCTATCTAATAGACCACGTATTAGGCAGTAATAATATCCTTTAAAGAAAAAACTCAGAAGTGCTTACAGTAAGACATAACTCAAGACATGTACACATCTTGAGCTTGACTCGGCTTCAGTTGTCTTTTGTTGAGTAGCGGGTCTGTGAATCGTGGTGTAATCAATAATCGAATAAATCGCGCAAAGAGGATTACATGCACTTTCAAAACTCGCAGCGCTATCAATAAATCAGATATGTGTTCAAAGAGACATCCTCATAGAGCACTTTATGTTTGTGCAGCTGCTTCACACACCCACACACCCCCGGTTTATTTGGAGAGTCCTCAGTTAACCCAACAAGTGCACAGAGGCAAGTCACCTTATAGAATATATAAACGTACGGCCTTACTCGTCCTTGATTAACTCATTTACATCGCAGTGAAGATACAATACCCGGTGGAACTGCAGCCAGTCAGAGTGACTGTAGGCGAACGTCCCGCCCAGGTCAGAGGTCAACTGGTGACCCTCCACGATCTTGCTCAGGGCTTTCAGAGAGGTCACCAAGTCCATCTAACAGACGGAGATAGACAGATAAGTACTGTGTCAGGCAGTTAAGGGAGACGGATAACCGCCAGGCAGTGTTGTCCCGTCCTGAATCTCATCAGAAGGGACACATGTACAGGTCATGCATTCCTGACCTGTAAACCAGGCTGTCTCTCCGGCCGAGGAGACGTGTCTTTGTCCACAAGGATTAGGATGATGTGTACTGCATGGAGGGCTTGTTCCTATACAGTGGGCAGCCAAAATAAGACAGAACATGAGATTTGTTTGTTTTTTCACGTGCTATACATTCATATTTCTCTTTGAACTGTCTGCGACAGGTTGAGAATCAACTTATAGGATCGAAATCGAATGTCTACGAATGTGATCTTATCTTACCTTATCTTATGAATATGCTTCAAATCTATCTAGTGTGCAGTTGTGCATTATAATAAGAAGGGCTCCCCCAGTGCATGCCACAATAAATTCAGCAGCATACAGTAAACAAGCTTATTGTGAAAGACAAAGTGTGTTTCACAATAAAAGGATGACTCAAGTTTCAAGACCGGAAAGTAAGTAAGTAAGACAGTGTAAAGACTAATGGTTTCATTTCTCTATTTGTGTGTCTTCAGGGGATGGTTTGAGTGCTAACACTCTGTCTGACCTGGACCATCAGCAGGGCCTTGTAGAGAAAGGCAGGGAGGGGGCTCTTCCTGGCATCGATTACAAGAGTCATTCCTAGATCTCGGACATCTTTCCTGGGGAAACACAGGATCGCATAAGAGACGCATTAGACACATGTTCACTTCATCAGAACTGCCTTCATCTCATTAAGGGCTTTCAGCCTTCACCTCTCGGTCTCAGATCTTTTCTCTCTCTCTCTCTCTCTCTCTCTCTCTCTCTCTCTCTCTCTCTCTCTCTCTCTCTTTCTCTCTCTCTCTTGCGCACGCACACACGCACCTCCTATCTTTCACACATCACATTCCAACCCTTTGACGCTTTCACAAACCCCTCTTAATGGCCTCTTCTAGGGTTACCGGTGTGTGTGTAAATAAAACATGTCTGCCAAAGGCAAGGCTTCGCATACCAGACGGCTGCAGCCAGCGTGTCTAGATGGCAGCTCTAATGCTATAGTGGCTTGAAAAATTAGCGTTATTTATTTATGTATTTTCACTGGGGACAGAGGAAGGCCAAGCGTGTTATTTGAATGGCGTGACTTCAAAGTGGCCTCCTTTAAGACAGGCATTAACAATGACCGCTGTAAAAATCTATGGTAAATTACTTGAGGTTAAACAGTTAGACGTAGTCAGTCATTAATGTAGTAGTTAAAGTTAATGTTGAAGGTAGCACATTCTGGCGACCAAAAATAATAAAATAAAGTTAAATGATCTTCTACTGCCCCCTACTGGCAATAATTACAATTACACTCCGTTATGTGGGTTGTGTTTCTATGCTGACACTTCATGTCCAAGTTTACTTAATCTATAAATAACTAAATTATCGATTTAAACATTTTAAACATTCTGGCCATGACTTGCGTTAGGTCTGCCTATTGGGATGGGTTGGTAAATGGACCTCAAGGGCTCTTTTTCTCTATCTTAGTGAGACCATCTTGATATTAGAAGCGCCATGTTTTATTTCGCTCTGCACACCAGTCTGGGAACTCCATTGAAGACAGTTTGTGCCAACAGCAATAAGGTGCCTGTGTTAAAAAACTCATCCCCACATGGTTCATGTTTTGATTGGTTGAAGGGATTCTAATGGCCTGCTAGGGCCTGCGAAAATCATTTTCAAATATTTGCTGTTCCGAAGGTGGTCCAGTGTATCGCTAATGACTTAGACACCTGCCCGTTTACTATCTCCCAAACGGTTCTGAGCAGAGGGAGAGTTTATTCTTTGTACATACATATATATAATGTTAGCACATTATGGTCAGTTACATGGCGGACCCAAAAGCAATAATGCCAGAAGGCAAAACACTCGTAGTCGGGGTACGAGGTATACCATTAGGGAACGGGCTGGAAACGGCGTCGGGGTACAGGCAAAGTTTGTTAACAGAGAAAAAAAAAGCATAAATAGAAGACAACTAAGACACAAGAGACTAGGGTCTAGGGGACTGGAGTTGAGAGGTGAACTAACTATCCAGCAACAGGCAGCCTACAGGACACACAGGTGTAGACAATCACCTCATTAGCGGACAAGACATCCGGGTGAACAGAAAGCCAGGACTGGAGCACAGAATCAGGGGGAATGGGAAACAAAACCAGCGAGATGGCTGTAACCGTGACAACGTGGCAGTACCTCGGTATGGAGTGAAGGTAGAGCAGAAGCTTGCAGACGTCCTGAGCAGACACTGGGGGGGACTTCCATTCGTTCTTGTCCCCGTGGACCTCCACTACCGCCCTACCCGTCTTGTCTCTGCTGCCTATAGAGTACGAACCTTATTGACAAAACCTATTACAGCTGCGTGTGTATTAAAGGGAAGGTCAGTCGTTCTCGAGAGCGCTTGCTAATGCTAGCTCAAAACATAACAATATCCTTGGCGCCTACATAAAACATATACCTCTAAGATCTACATCTCCTATATCATCAATAAGATATTATTGATGAACTACTGTAGCTCAAGACTATTACAGATGAACTAGTCAGACAGTATATGATCATGCTATTATATTGTATTGATGTAATGTACCTGGTAAACAGATAATGCCCAGTTGAAGCAGGTCACGAATGCTTCTAAAACTGGATTCTTGGCTTTGCGGTAACAAGGCCTGGTGGGAAATGGGTGTGGTCAGTTGTGTTGACGGCAACAAAGTCTTGTCTGTCTTGGAGCTCTGCGGCTTTGGATCTTGTCCGTCTTCACTCTTCTCTGATGGACAGTCTGCAAGTTAGTGACATGAAGGTTAGGAACTGCCAATAACGAAACAACGTAAAACGTACAACATTAACAATATAAATACAGACAAAAAAATACAAAAAAAAAGTCTTAAAAAAACACAAAGTCATTCTTTGTGTGTTATTAAGTTATTAAGTCTTAACTGAATCAGTACAAATGGAAATATACTGACATATTGAATACACTTGTATGTATGTGCGATACAGTAAGCGCCCCTTGTATAGTACGGTGGTGTGCATTATTACTAGGAACCAACTGGCAACCTACACATTCCATGGAGAGCTGCGTGCCAGTTTTAACTCTCAATTGCGTTCAATAGCCCTCCGGCAATGTGGACTGACCCTGCACAGCTGCTTAAAGGTCTGGCTTTTAAACGCTGGACAGGGTCTCGGTAACAAAACACACTGGTGCCCCGGCTGGTAAGCCTGGCTTTGGTTTCCGACATCCTAATTGGCCCCCTCTTCAAAGCCAACAAAGCCGTGCCTCTGTCTCTTTGCTGATTTAATAGCCTACGACAAGCATGGCTTGAGCCACATGCCCTTCTAAGAGGCCGTGGGTGCATAGCGATGGCTGTAGGAGAGACACAACGGCCTTCTCCCTGCCAGTTGAGCTGCCTTCCTACATTAGAGGAATGTTGTGTCCTTGCTTCATGCACAAAGGATGTAGGCCCACCACAAGAGCTGGGAGCAGAGAATCTATTTCTGTCCTCTCCCTCGGTGGAGGAGAATGACGTGAATGCGATCTTTCTGCTCAGCGGGCCAAACAGCAGGGCTGGAATCCCCCGAAGAACATCACACTTAAGGCTGACCTACACCCTTCTCCAGTGACCTGAGGAGACCTCGTGTCTATGACCCTTAAAAGACGGGAGGTCACGGTCGAGTTTTGTCTGTTGGGTCAGAGAATGGGTTCATTGGCCCCTGAGAGAGCTGCAACATGTAACAATCAGGGCAATGTTCCATAATTATGTTTAAAATTTGTGTGGGAGTGTAGAAGCCTTTTTGGCAAAGCATTTTGTTTTGATTGGCCTTTTAAAACGACTTTTGTTACGATGACTTTTGCAGTAAGCTATATGCTACACAGCACATTTATGAATCTGAAACAAATGTACCAATTCACTTTGTTTTTAATGTTTAAGTTTGTTTAAGTGATGCCAAAATGAAGATGTCCAGAATTCAGGTCAAAGTACAAATGAAATGGCCGTACACCTTGCTTACCTTTTTTGAAAATGTGATGTTTTTCGAGCCTTGGCGACACCAAACTGGGGATCATTTCAGGACAAATGTCACTGTGGCTCCTGCTTTGGGGTTTATAAAGAAGTGGGCTACCTTTCGGTGTCTCTGATACTATGGACGGAGACCGAAGCTTTGTTCTTTGTTTCCCCAAGGGTTTTACCACCTCAGCTATTTGATAGGGAGTATAGAACTCCAAGACTGGTTGGGAAAAATCTGATATTCCACGTACGTCATGTCCTTCTTTGTGGGCAATATGTTTTGCGTGTCCTTCCCGGCTATGGCTGCCCCCAGGGGCTAATTTATGGACTGTGGGTAATTCCTTCATAGGGTTTCCTGATGCTTGAGGTTCTTTGAGGTGTGACGGTGGGTTTGTTAGTGGTGCTTCACAGCACTGGGGGTCATGCTTTACTGATGACTCAATGCAGCGGTTGTAAGGGTTTTCTATCTCATTCCCTGCAGCGGCAGCGGTACCTTTAGATTCAATATCCCCACTATCGCCAAAGTCACCCTCCTCTAGGGTTGCTAGGAGATCTGTGCTTCCCTTCTCAAATTGTACAGGGTTGCGCAGCGCTGCCACATAGGAGTCTCTGTAACGACACTTCATGTCCTCCTGCTCGGTAGCTTCAGAACCCTGTTCTCTCTGGCAGCAGGGTGTGCAAGGCTCCTCTGCACCGCCAATGCTGCGCCCACAGAGGGCGCTGCTCCCTGCCACCGGTATAGGTGGAGGTGGTCTGACTGGTTTGAACAGAACAGGAGGGGGAGGATTGGACTTGTCTTCAAGTTTATCCAGCATCTCTTTGTCCTTCGCAAAATCAACAAGGTCAACGTAATCTCCCTCTATGTCGCGATAGTTGCGACTGTCCCAGGTGTTGGGTGAAACCCAGCCCACTGGCTTCAACGAAGGCTTGCTGCGTGTTTTGGGTGTGGGTTTGTCGTGTTCCACTTTCATAAGTTTGGACGAACTGCCGAGCCTCAGAGACATCCTGCCCCTCGGGGGGAGAACCATGGTCTCTATCGGGAGGGTGGAGGAGTTACACTGAGGGGATATTGACACTGGCCTTGGTTTAGGAGGAGATCCAAACGTAGGTATCGTCCTGGGTTGGTCTCGGAACTCAGGAATGGCTACTTTGTCCCAGGGCAGCTTTATTACCCCCTGGTCCGTCGAGAGCAAACAGCGCGAGAGAGGGGTTCCATGGCGGTCTTCGTTGACCTCCTGCAGCCACTGTAGGGTGAAGATGCAGGGGTACAATGTCTCGGGGATGGGGGTCTCCTCCACTTCTCGGCAGCCCTCCTGGAGGAGACTTTTGAGGACGATGCGTGCTGCCTGGTCCCCGAAAGGCTCTACCTGGAGGTAGAAGTCCCCGGGACGCAGTAGCAGAGGGTTGAGAGGCGCTAGGTGGACAACGGTTTTGTCGTGGAGACACAGGGGCCAACCCTCGCAATGGAACAGCACATCAGAATATGAAGCCTGGGGACAGACATGTAAAACATTCAAATGTTATACTGTGAAGTGAGCTTACAACTACAGTATGTATATACAGCTGTATATACAGCTCTGGGGAAAATTAAGAGACCACTGCAGCAATTACTATTAATACATTTCCATTTTTCATGTAATAAAAAAATATATAATTTTTTTCTTTTATATTTACAGTATATTCTTATTATTATATTTTTTGAAATGTGCAGAGATCTCATACTTTTACCAGAGCAGTAAGTAGCCTAATTACATTGCTTACTTCTATTTGTTAAAGGTGAGTATGATATTTTCAACAAACAACACTTTTCCATGTAAATGTATAGTGGAGTAATATTGTGTCCTGAGCAGACAATGTCATTGCACTCCCTCTGTGTGTGTTGTAAGTCTAGCTACTCTGTTCTTTGTTTACATAGCTGGGCTGTCATGGTGTGTGTGTGGATGGGGGTACAAAGAACCGGTGCTTAGTGTGACATCTAGTGGCAGAAAATAATTTATAGTTGATAATATTTCTTATTCAGATGATTAATAAAAAGAACACGTTCTAAACCTGTATAAGAGCTGCCTTTATTTGTGTTAATTAAATACCTCTTTTCACTATATTGTAATTCTAATTTTAACACTTTGCAAAATAGGATGCAGACTGCTTTAACCTTTAAGATAGATATACAGGCACGGCACTTAATTTCAAAGAAAGAAAAATTGAAAGAAAGAAAGTTATGTCTGTTACGGTTCATTCTCTAGAAAACATGCTAACTTTGAGCTCAAATTAAAACAAACTCCCTCAGAAGATTGAAACACATTGCAAAGCCAAATGTTCCTATTTACAGAGGCAGGGCTGTGATAAAGTATATCAGAAATGTTTTTTCACCATGCACAGAGAACAGTTAGCTAGCGAAATGCCAGGAGATATTTGTTGAATTTGACAAAAAAGTGTATTAGCTTACAATTAGCTTACAGTAGCTGACTGCAATACCTTAAAGGCAAAGATGCTTGCGTGTGCGTGTGACTGCACGTGTATACTCACACACGCTGCCTGCTGTACACTCTCAAGGACATGCTTGGAGGGGATGAGAAAGTCAAGGAGGCAATGCAGTGCGTCGCCGTGGTAACGCTCCTCGATGGTGCGAAACAGTTGGCTGAGGACGATCGGTGCTGTGACCTCAAAGGGGGGGTATAGGGCCGAGAGGGCACTCTGGATGGACGAGTCCAGGGATTGCGGGTTCTGGGGTCATAAAAAAAATCATACTGTGTAAGCTTCCATTATAACTGCAATGTATCAGCACTTTAGTAGTAAGCGCTTTATTATTCAGTCCATTAAGGCGTTTGTTGAAGTATTGAATGATATATTGACATGGTAGTAGACATGATGACAAGATGCTGTAACTATTCTAATACAATATTGGTTGCTTACAGTTGCTGGTGTATGACCTGTCCAACTATTGGAAAATCTACTACATGTAAGTCGCTGTAAGTAAAAGCGTCTGCAAATGCCGTAAATGTATTATTCAGTGTTTGTCCAACTGTAAAACACAATTACTTGCAAATGCCAGATAAAAGACATTTAAGCAAACGATTCAGTCCAATAGTCTGAACATGATACGTTAAGCAGTCCAACACAGTATCATAGTCTTAAGAGGCATCAACATATATCAACACATCTGACATACTGTGTAAGCAGCCACAAACAGCCACAAACAACACAGAGATATTTATCATGTTTTTAAACCACAGCCAGACACAGTTTGACCACCGCTGTGATACTTTCTTGCCATTCAAAATTAATTGTCTAAAATGGTCAAATGGAAAAGTGTCTATTTAGTGAGCAATGTCTGGTTTTATGGGATCATATGTCTACCTACTTACTGTAGGTATATATATAGATCAGATCAATATAATATTTTTGGAAACATCAAATGTATTCCCAGCAGAATGCATGAGATCACAAATCAAACACTCGTGTAGAAGTTGCACATGCAGAGACTGAACATTACAACTGATGTTGTAAAAATGTTGGACAGTGAATTTCAAAGGTATTCATCTATTTGGGCTTAAATATGTACTGACAGAACTGCTTTGTTCAAAGCGGACCCATGGCCAATGCCTGTCCAGAAAAGGTTCACAGTAAATGTAAAACGACAAGACATAATTTTCCTGGCCTCTTACCCCTAGGTGGAATGTTTCAAAGCAATTCTGGAAGAGCATTCATGAGTCAGATATTGTCACCTGCTACTAGGACAAACTGTGCAATGGGTGAATATATTGAATACCAAAGTATATGAAGCTCTATCATCCAAATGTGCCACACGATCATTTCATCTCCCCTCAAAATAACACAGTAAATACTGTAAAAATATAAACTGATACTTGAGGAAGGAATGGTCTTCGTATCAAAGACGATCAACTTATATCTGGATATGGTTAAGCCTGTCTGGACTATGTCCTGCCTGATTCATGTCCAGCCAAGATACCTTGGCACGCAGACAGGTCCATAGCCAATTTATGATTTTATTCAGAAGGACAAGTGGGGAGCTGACAAATAGTAATTTGGTCCTCACTCCGTGTCTCCATATAAAGCATGTAAACTAAACTGACACCACTGTCTGTATGGCTTGGTGCAAAGGTATTTACTGCACGCACAAGTCTGTTTCAGATAGTAAAAATGATTAAATAAAAAAACGGGTGTTGGATAAGCTACTAGGAACAGCTGTGCGATGGTTGAAGTCCAAGTAAAGCACATGGAAGAGGTTGAGGGAGAAATCGATGCCATCTTTTGTGCAGTTGTCAAAGGTAAACAAGTATAAAGAAATGTTTTTGTTTTTGGGGCAATGGGCCTCATTCACCAATATATTTCTAAATTTCTTCTTAAATTTGTTCTTACGAAAAGTCTACATCTGATTCACGACGTCTATACTTAAATAGCAGAATTGTTCACAGGTGCGTTCTTAGAATGATGAATCCCAATGTCTTCGTAAAGTTTGGAAGTTTGTGCCCGTTGCTCCTGTAGGTAAACGCCCCGTTAATTCCCACAAAATGGCATGAGATGGCAGGGCCGTGTGCACACGTCCCAACAGGTACCCGTCACTCTGCAAATAAATGTATATGGTCACGTAGGATGCGTTCCCTCCTCAGGGCTTGTAGGGTGGTAGCAGGAATAGCAGAAATAGCCATACTTTGGGCGTATAAATAGCGTCAACAATCACGTATTATTGGATGGCAAGGTTCCCCGTTAACATAATTGATGTGAATTGAAGGCAAAGCAAGGCAAGTTTTTATATGCCTAGCAAATACACAATGGCAATTGAAAGTGCTTTACAAATGAGCAGAAGTGTAAGTGTAGTGAGTATTTATTTAATATAAACTTTTAAATGATAACTGACTGAAACTATATAACTACTTGTTTTGCGCAGACATGTTAGCTCTCAATTGTGCGTAAGAGTGCTATTGATTGTGTGTAGATTCTGTTCTGACATAAGAACAAATCCTAAATAAGAAAACATTGGTGAATGCTAGAATCTTTGTGAAAACTGTGTAAATGGGGTTTAAGAAAAAGTCTATTCTTAAGAACGGTTGGTGAATGAGGTCCAATATTATGTATATAATGAAACACATATACAGGGTAGCTGTCTTGTTCAGATGAAAGAGTAGTGGAATATACAGTGTGTGTATAGTGTGCGTATTGCAATATACTTTGTATATATAAACAATAAAAATATACAAAGAGTTCAGATGAAAAACCTCCAAAATAAGTAGCAATTAGCAATTAAAACCAGCATTATTTATTTGATATCTTTGTTTAGGTTCACTACTAAAAGTAGTTTTAAAAGGTCTGTCATTGAATAAAAAGTCATATCTACTAACTAATTACTAAAAAATTGCCAATTTTAAAACAAAACATCTCAGGTAGACTTAAGAGGTCTTTGCATGTGAACTCTTCGCACATTAATTAATAATAATGTTGAGTTACTGGAAAATAGTGAGGACTTTATATCTGGATAGGATTTAACCACATTAGGCATGCCATTCAGTTCACAGTTAACCCCCCCCCTTTTCCCCTCCACGCTTTTGGCCCACCCCTCTTCCAATCCACCATCAAAGACCTTTCAGCCATTGGGACTGTTTAGGTGCTGCTGGCCCTTAGTGTTTTTGTAACTAATGCTAAGGTGTCACACAGAGTGAAGCTGGTTCTGAAAAGAGGTCGTGGTTCATGGTAGGTTTTGCTTCAGCCACTCGTCACTGAGCAACATCAAAGAGAAGGTATGCGTGAATGATGTAAATATGAACATTGTCAATATGAACTTTGAACGAAACAATGAAACATTTTACATTGAGAAAAAGATGGGACCTGTAGTCATTCTATCTCCTGCAGAAAATCACATCCATAGAGAAGAAGGCTTCATTTTCTGATCGTGCACATCTGTCCCAGCACATTAGGCACCGGAGAGCAGATTACTGTTGAGGCTGATTACCGAATGGCTAATGCATCACAGCTGTTTAAAACAGACTACAGTGATTGAGGCATTTACTGTAGTACTGTATGTGTTAAAGCTTACAATAGACTTTCAGGAAAGACGGCTCCAATAAAACACATCTTTCTGATCTTCCTCCACTGACAGTTATATCAGAACCAGCGCTTTATTCAAGAATCAGGAGTGAGACTCGAACCACTCCCTAGATTATAGCCTCTATTGTATTAATGGGAGGCATAAGGCTAATCAGTGTTTTCTTGCCTGACCCAGACACTCCCCCATTGGCGGCTTGGCTGGTTTATGATTTACTGACCCTCACGAGATCCGCTAAACATTGTCTAGCAGCTGAACCCAGTCGGTCCTGGCTAGCTAGCAAGCCAGGGCAATTTAGTGAAGGTATGGGGACTGGAAACTGGAAATAGCAGGAAACCGATGGAGTGCCTACTCCGGGTAGGGAATGAGTCCTTACCCCAAGTGAAGGAGTTCAAGTACCTCGG